>MPNW01000402.1:46268-56268 GCA_011800805.1 Hirudo medicinalis
CCTGAAATCAGTATGTTAACTTTTATCTAAACTTTTTATTAAGAATGATAATAATAATAATAATAATAATAATAATAATAATAATAATAATAATAATAATAATAATAATAACAATAATACTACTGCTAATAATAACAATAATAAACACATTTGTAATCAGTGTTTTATTCATTTAAATAGTTTAGTAAAAAAATAACAGAAGTTAAAACTAAATTAATGATTAATTAAATTTAAGTCAATTATAATCGATATACTTATTGCCTCATATTTTTTTAATTATTATCTCTCCATTTAATTCATTTGTGTCTGAAAATTTCTTTTACGACAACATAAACGTGCATCAGCGGATAATTATCCGAGGCCGTGTCTTCATAGAGCACCAATAAATTCACCTTTACTCCTTTTCTTGCGGGGTAAGTGAAATATATGTTCTGGAAACTGACATGACCTCTGACCTGCTCCAACCTCCGACCTTTCGGGTCGCTGCTGTCTATGGACGTTTCCTGATTAATTTGAAAAGGAAAGTCAACTTCAAGAATTGAAAACTAAAATAGAAGAAAATCATGAAATAATTTTATGGGGGACAAACAGCGTTGATGATCTGATAAATCCCGTAAGCTGCTCCCTGTGAATCGAAGACATACTCCAGGAGGCCAGCGGCAAATCCAAGGGCCCTGAGACCCTGCATCATGCAACCCAGTAGCTGGGAATTAAAATTATTCAACAGTTATTATTTTTATTAGTATTTTATATTACTTATTATTAACATTATTATTATTATTATTATGACTTATTTATTTATTTTGTTAACTTAATATTTTGTTAAATTTCGGTAATAAATATTCAACTTATTTACGTACCAATTCCATAGAATTTGTGCGCAGAGAAAAAGAAAAGGTCCTGATGATGCAACTCACCACAAACATGAATCCTGGATTGGTCTTACCCTGGCTGATCATCTTTCCGGTAAGGAAGATGGTCAGAGCGGCAATGGTGAAGGTCAGAAGCCATGGAACACCCTGCCCAATGGAGGAGGCAATCGCTGATTTTATTCCAATTTTTCGGGCGTCTTCAAGAAGTTTCGAATACCTGGGGCAGAATTTTACGAGCGTAATTAATTATTGATTGTAAATTATTAATTACTTAATTATAAATTATTATTATTATTAGTATGCTTTAAAGGTTATATGTGCTTGACCTTCACTGTTCGTGACCATTTTTTTTTATATTTGGATTTTGAAACTTTTATTCCTCGTATTTGTTTGACAAAAACCAGTCAATAGCAGTTATAATTTGCCGAACAATATTTCGATGATTTCATTGAAAACTCAAATTTGTTGTTGCTCACTGTTGCACTTGGAAAACGAATTCAAAATAATGATTTCATCATTATATATTTATTATTGTTGTTGTTTAAAAACCTCTGGGCTTCCTTCTCCTGGCCATCAAAAGCTGTGACTACCCTGATGTTGTTCAGGCTTCCTCAGCCACACCTCCAGCTTTGGCGTAGGCATTCATCTCTTTTTCTGTGTAGACCTTCATCAACTGGATGCAATCGTTTGCAAAACAAATGCAGTATATCAAGAACACATGACTTTTAATAATAATGTTATTATTATTATTATTATTATTATTACTACTACTACTATTGAAACTATTGTTCCATAAATTCATAAAGGGAAGGCTTTAGAAAATGGTCAGAAGTCCTCCCTGACCCTCACCCTAGTAGTGACTCCGCTGACAACTGCAGCCACTGGCAGAAGGATGCACATGAAAAGAGTCAACCTCCATCCTTTGACCAGGCAGATGATCAATCCAGTTACAAATGTTCCCATCCAACTTATCATCACGCTGACCTTGTTGCCAATACCAATCTCGTACTTCGTCACATCTCTGGAGTGGAAGTGGTAGGCTAACTAAATAGTTGTCTAAGAATCTAAGATTCAAATGAATGAATGAATGAATAAATTGATTTTTTTTTCTAAATTATCTCATTTAAAGAAATCACATTACGTTTAATAATTGGTATTAACTGCAATGCTCGCAATAAAAGAAATATAATATTTAGAATATATCTTAATAGTAATAATAATAATAATAATAATAATAACATTTACCACCATAATTAATCCATCCACAAATAATTTCATACTGGGTCAGTCTGGTATTGAGTTCCCCGCCAAAATGGAGGTCAAAGAATCCAATGTTCTGCCTCAGGATGTTGGCAAACGCCATTATCCTAATCTTCCTCGTCAGCCTGTCGGCAACAATGGTGAACAGGAAGACATGGAAATAGTAATTGATGACGATGACGACCGCGCACATGGAAATTCCAAAGGAAACCCTCACGGCAGAGTCTACGAGTGCTTCCGAGCAATTGGTCACTTTTACAGCCGGTGGCAAAGTGCTGGTAGCAGTGTCATTCGATGTATTAATCAGCTTGCATTCTCTGGAATTGGAATGTATTTTCTGAGCCTAGGTGGTCTGACTACATTATGATGTTATTCTAAGGATGCATTATTTGCACGGTTTTAAAAGAATCAAACAATTTTGTTTCAAAAATTCTAAATACAAACAATATTTAGAAATGCGAAGGAAGCAATGCGCAAAAACATAGCGGGAATCATCAACATCCAACATCTCCAACTAACTCAAAGTCAGCGTAGACGTCAATAGTTTCGGAAATGAGGAGGTATGGTATTTGAAGGGCTGAGCCCTGAGCAATGGCACACAAACTTCCAATGAAGAGCAGCATTAGTTCAAAAGCGTCAGCATATTTGTACTGTTTGGAAAAAAATTAGGCACAATTCAGCAATTTTAGTGTCCCAGTGGCAACATTTCAAAACTATTTTTTGAATTAAAAATCATGTCACAATTTAAACAAAATGAGCAAAACATAGCAGCATGCATATTTCAATGGTATTTTTTTTCAACCGGTTTTTAAGTAAAAATAACGGTTGACAATTGATCATTCATTGATCCTCAAGCCCGACCTCGCAATGTTTTGGACTATTTTTCATTTACCACTAACAAAATGAACCATTAATTCAAATATTGAAAATTATGATCAATAATTTCAATGGTTTCGGTGCAACTAACCAATTGGAAGATGTTGACTTTTTGCTTTTTTTTTCTTTGAACTGAATTTTCAATCAATTCTTCATCGATTTCGTCGTCAACATTTTTGGAAAAACCACTTAAAAGAGAGAAATGTTTGACAGTCGTAACCACTGTTCAAGGTTTTTAATGAAGTTAATTGGTCGGATATTCTTAATTTAATAAATTACATTAAATAATATTAATGTGCAGTGATAATAATATTTATAATGTGCAGATTATGTGCATCTCTTAAGAAATGTTTGGCAACTACGACATACTGATCAATTATTATTTCATTCTTTCAATTTATTTATTGTATTTTAGAAAAAATTTGTTTATAAATTCTACAAGGTAATTTCAAATGAGAAGGTGTAATCATAAGACAACAAATACTGTCATTATTATTATTATTATTATTTTTATTTTTATTATTATTATTATTACTATTATTATTATTATTATTATCATTGTTGTTGCTGTTGTTNATAATAGTAAAATATTACAGCAGCATTGAGACGCTAAAAAATTCAGTCTTCTCAACTCAGCCCCATTAAATTTTACACCAGCCAATCCCACCAATACTCAACTACAAGCCAATTTCACGCACCATAAAAACACTCGAAACCTCGTTAAAATCTACCCCAACAAACTCAATAAATTCAAGAATGCACTCGAATTTCCGATAGTTTATGTTCTGCGAAAAGTTATTTTATTGCGAGAATAACACTCTCGGAGGATTTTTTTGGGAGGCATAAAAGGCAAAGAAAAAAATAGACATGTTTCCTTCAAGCAGCGAAAAACTTTGATGACTTACTGAGATTCCTAAAATCTTCTGAATCCTAGCCATCGTTAAAATTGATGATTCACATTAAAAACTAATGTACGACAGATTAATACTCGAAAAGGATAAAATTCAGCGTAAAGATCATCTTGATCAGTATCGGGAATAACATTTACAACGAATATTTATTAGCTGTAAAAATTTACCTTGTTTAAAATTATTCAAGATCATGTGATTATTGAGATTATTTTTATTTAGTTTACTTAATAAAGTTTTGTTTTAGAAGCATTCTAAGCGCCTCTGACGATAAGCAAATGGCCCATTATAAATTAACTATTATTATTATTATTATTTTAAAATTCAGGGTCCACGGGATTGACTGCAGCTGGCCCTCTTTTGTAATTGTCTGAGATGTTATCTTACTAATTGTCAAAATAATGACAAACTTTTCTATGGACTCTCGAAACAGTCCTTTGACTCAAGATTCAAAAAAAGAAAGAAAGAAAGAAAACATTTAATCAGTCAAACTCTGTCTTTGCAGTGGCAAGTACAAAAGTTGGAATAAAGTTTCATAATAAAGAATACATTTGACTGCATCGCCGCAGTTAAAATGTAAGAAAGATTAGTAAAGGTAAAGGTATGATTTAAAATGATTTAAAAAGGCCATAATTGTTTCTATAAATGAAACAAATGCTGATATTTTGCCGTACTTTGTCTTGGCATTTCCTTCATCTTCCTGGTAAGCCCTGTTGTCGCAAATCGTCACAGCAAGCTCACCACCACCTGATGGAATTGACGAAGAAACATTTGATGATGATGACAACGACGATGATGCTGAATGTGCTGCTTTGATCCTCTTGTTAGGGTCCATGCTTACTCCTGACAGTTCTTTTTCAAAATTTGATGAGCAGCAAGGTTGGTTAATATTAGCAAAACTTCCAATAATATTAAAAGCCTTAACATGGAAAGGATCTTAAATCCGGGAGCTCGTGTAAACTTATGATGGCTGTCTCACGAGAACAAAACTCCTACCCTATCAAGTCGTGTACACCTTTACTTCGGCACCAATTCTCTTTATCTCTGTTCTTATCGCTCATATCGCTGTTATCATCAGGTGTACTGGTCTCCTTGAAATGGCTAACGGGCACATCTCAATGCACAAGTATTGATTAGCGTTAATTCAATTATTAATTTATGCTTAGTTTGATTGTCTGAAGTTTATTTTCTACTTAAAGTGATAAATTGCATTGTCTCTGCATTAGGATTACAAGAAGATTTTATTCGTTACATGTTTTTACATGTTGCATGACATGTGAATGTAATTCAATCTATTTTTGGAATTTAGTGAAGCTCTCTAAATATATATAATATATTAGTAATTATCTGTAATACATTAGTAATTAGAATATATAATACAGTACATATTTATATTATTAATCAATTAACAATCCTTTCCAATCTTGGAAATTCAATTGCAAACCAAGAACAGTGAAAACTAAGTGCTTCTACCCAGGTTAAAAACAATGGAGATAATCTAGAATGATAACAGAAGACTGAGGCAAGTAAAAGATAAGGAATTCAAGACTTGTTTCGGGATCATGCTACTAGTTTTTTTGACAGACGAATGTCAATTTGGTTGAAAAATAACTTTCGATTATCTGAAGTCTTTCTCTGGCAACTTCACTTCGTCTTCCGTCATTGTCACATTCTTCCTTTTTTATTTCATTTATTTATTTTATTTTTTATCTACAATTAAATAGGTTAAAAATCATTTGTTTGCATAAATAGAATAAAATATAAATGTAGTGACTTGTCAAAGTTGATCTTTAAATCACCATTTCATCATCGTTCCATTTGGAAGTAAGACTTATGCTGAAGTTCACCTTGCGAGACTTTAATGTCCAGAAAAAAACAAGAGATAAAAATATTTTTTGAGAGGGAACTCTCGCCTAAATTGTTTAATTCCTTGCCTTTTAGGAAATTATTGTGGAATTCATTTTAAAATGAAATAATTTACGTAATTAATACAATAAAAAACCATATTTTCATTATAATAATAAAATGATATTTTAATTAGAATGATAATAATTTTAAAAAAATTTATCGCGAGCAGGATAAATTCTTGAAATTCACATTAAGTGATTTCTGTGATTAAATCTGACATTATCTGATAAATGAAAATTCATTCCAGTAGATCTCCACCCGCGATTCCATTAGGTCGTTTCGAAATGGTTTCACTCATCCATCACTCCAGTTAGGCACGTTTTCAATATTCCAGATGTGGCTTTTCCTTTCTTTGAGCGTCTGCAGTATTCAATGAGTGAGAAAGATGACTTGGATGTTGACAGGAGATTTAATTCAAATGTTAACAGTTCCTTCCAGGCGGCTCGACTGTCTCCAGGCAGTGTATTCCGGTCATAAATTCCATCAAAGTTTTTTTCATTCAATTCTCTTTCTCATCCATTCTCAGACCAATGACATCAATGCCTCATCTCGATTGTAGGAACTCAATTTAGCACCGAGAATTCTACGAGTAAAAGAACGTTTCCCTAATTCATGATGCCTTGAGGCGTGTAAATTATAAATGATCTTGTGGGGTTTTGTTTTGTATTTTTTTTTTGAATGCCTTTTGAAAAGGCTTTTAAAGATTTTTCTAAATTTTAAAAAGCCGTCTACAAAGTGACCAAGAGCTAATTACAAAATTGGGTTTGACTAACAAGCAATGCGGGGAAATAAAAACATTTACAAATCGCTGATCGCACTTAACTTCACCAGGATCCATTTTTATCGGGTATTTGGGAAAGTGACGGGCAAAGGCCAACTCACAGGCAACGACTGTCAGTTCTTCAGATTTCCAGGGTCGAGGTTAGGGATGGAGATTGCCTGTGCTATGATAGGTAACAGTGAATTGACTTTTGCCCATCATTTGGCCAGCAATCTTTTTATTGCACTCCACAACAAAATTGTACTTAGTATCACATTTCATTCAACTCCCTCCAAGCAAAAGCCTTTCTTTGGATTTCCCAAGTGAAGTCATTCGGATTGGTTTCAATAAGTTCTCGTAAGTGAACAGACGTTAATGTTATGCTGCCGACAGGGTCTCCATACGCCATGGCCAAACCATGCTTGTTTCTCGCTAAGCATAGTTAAACAATGATCATGATCAGTTCAATACTGAGTTTCAAAAACACCTTTAATCACGAATAAATAGAAAATAAGAATAAGCTGTTACAAAACGTGGTAGCATCCTATCGAAACCAACTGTGGACGGAGAACCAAAATGGAGTCTAAGATTTGAGTAAGGTCAAATTGAGTCTCTTGAAACTGGTGACTTTCAAACAATAAGATGAAAATAAAATAAAAATTATAAACAATGATACTAATAATTATTATAATAATAATAATAATAGAATATCAACACTGTGAGAGACATGACTAGATCAATCGAGCACAATGATGAGTAACTGATAAAAAGCATCATCATCATCATTGACAGACATCATGATTACCATAATCACATACAGTTTATCATCAAATAGGAGTTGATATCACAACTGGAACATGGTTTTCATCAAAAGTGACCAAATGACTAACAGACATCATCATCATCACCAGTGGTGGTTATCGTAATCATCGTCAATGTACAAATCACCATTCCTACTGCTGTCATCCGAATCATCATCGTCGTCGTCGTCGTCGCTTTCATAACCATCTCTTGAACTGCTGTCACCATCCATTATGTCATCTACATCACTTATCACATCATCATCATCATCATCATCATCATCGTTGTCACCTCCAACAACATCACTGCTCTTGTCATCTAGCTTCTTCTTTTTCTTTTTCTTCTTCCTCTTCTTCTTCCCTTTGTCCTCCTTCTCACTCAAGTCTTCCATTTCCTCCTGTTCGATCTCTTCATCATATTCCTCATTGCCATCATCATCGCCATCATCACCGTCGTCGTCATGATCTTCACCAAAGTCTTTTTCCTTTGCTTTGTCCTTATCGAATCTATTGTCATCATCATCCCCATCATCATCATTCTGAGACTTCTTAAAGTTTTTCCTTGATCTTGATCTTCCATCCTTGGCATAACCACTGCCATCGTTTCTGCCATCATCATCATCGTCGTCACCGTCGGTGAACTTGTAGTTGCTATTTCTCCTGTTGTTGTCGTCATCGTAGTGTTCACTGCCTCTTTTTTTGTTGTTGTATTTTTTACTGTTTGACTTTCTCTTGTCGTCGCGTTCTTTGTCGGATCGCTCGTCATAGTTTCGTGACTTCCAGTGGTAATATTTCTCTTCCTTCTTCTCCTCATCACTATTTCTCCTTTTGTGAGGCCGGTCCTGTGCCTTGGACTCATTGTCTTTAGTCGACGTTTTCCTAGCGTTTTCACGAAAATCTTTCTCAAACTTGGATCTTTCCTCTGAGTCTCCTCCAGATTTTCCATCTGTACTGCTTTTTTTGTGCGCTTTCTTGAAGATTTTGTCTGATCTTATTTTAAAGTGCTTTGGCAGGCATGTTCCGCTGTCCATCTTTTCATCATCGGAGGAGTCGTACGACATTCGCTTCCAGAACTTTTTCGTGAATTTTTTGCACAATTTTGGTTTTCTGAACTTTAGGTGTTTCTGCTTGAAGTGTTTGAAATGCTTGTCAAGTTTCTTGACGGCGTTCTTGGGTGTCTTCTGGTTGCGGTCGAATTTGATTGTACATGGTTCATTTTCAATGGAGTTTCTTTTGTTTTCACACTGGTTATGATTCACAGGGATATCTTGTGAGTGTTTTTCATTCAATTTGTCTTCATTGAGGATTGAGTGTTCGTTGTTCTTGATCTTTGTTCGAAATTCCTCAGAATTTAAAGAGATTTCAAGGTCATTTGGTAGAGAATCAGCCCTGCTGATGAATTGAAGCAGAAAACTCCAAAGACTTGAAGAATCAGTAATCACCTTGGAACTATTATAGTTGGGTAAATTTTCTACAAATCAATAAAATAATAAACTTATAACACAAAAACATTTAGTGCCAATTTGGTTAAAGCTTTCAAATTCAACAGATACAACAACGATTTGTTTTTGACAACAAAAAATGTTAGAAACAAAACCTTGATCAACGCTTGCCCAATTTGCATTGTAAGACCATGTTTCTGTTTGTTCTTGATTCATAATACTTCCATCTCCATCATCATCAGTTTTTTCAGTTTCACTTTCTTCTTCATATTCTTCACTTGTCCGATTTAAGCGTAGTTTCGGTGGCTCGTAAGTTTTGGTCGAAAGATGAGTCAGTTGCACAAAGAAGAGACATAACAGAAAGGAGTTAAAATACAGAGCTACAAATATAAAAAACAAACATTGCAATTAGTGTGATTGAAAAAATGATAGCTTAAATCCACTACAAAAGATTATTGTACATCTCTTAATTCAAGCACATTCAAATTAAATAAAGGGATTCAAACAAACCATGCATGCATCAAGTGTTCCAAGAATTCCTGGTGATAAAATAATTCCGAAACAAGTTATTTGACATCAACGAAAGTCTTACTCAACCAAATTACGAATCGTCTATGACAAACTGTTGATGTTTACCTATCTCGGAAGAACTTTAGAGGATTTAAAAGTGATAATGTGCAGTTTTAATTTTAATTTTGGCACTATCACGGTACTTGAATCTATAAATCATAATAAATGTAATTTAGATGGTACTATAAAAATTCAATAGTTGACCTAATTTGTGCAAGATTTAACAACAGTATTAGTTTCGTTGTAAATTCTGAAGTTGTTTAGGAAACAAATAACAAAGAGAAATAGCTAAATATATTTTATATTTAATTTTGAAATTTAAATAAGCCTCATGAAATTGCATTATTAGATTTTGATGTAGCTCATAACTAAAAAAAAACCATTTCCATTATTTAACACCTATTAGTGAAAGAAGCTTTATTCTATTTCAAACTTATCCTAATCATTACAGTAATTATAGTTTGTAACAAATATTTTAAACTGTACTTCTGACACTCGAGGTTTTTTTTTAAAACTGTTCGACACCTAGTATTTCATGTTGGACAACCAGAGACAGTTGCTTCATCCAAAGGTGATGGAAGCATACCATTTTCTTTGATAGAAA
>MPNW01000402.1:58768-67343 GCA_011800805.1 Hirudo medicinalis
GAGGACAACTGATAAATAGGTTGAAGTAATCAAGGAACAGGGGAAGCAAATAGAGGAACTTCAGGAAAATCCGAAGGAAGAAAACAAAGCTTCAATCCAACAGCTGGATGAAAACGAACTGGAAACTAAACAATGGTCAAGTCTTTCAAAATAAAGTAGACACCCACACAAATGTTGAAATGTTCAGGGCTCGGTGGCAGAAAGAGGAACAAAGATGGAAATAAGCAATGACAGACAGGAGGCAGAATGACATCGTAATTTACAATTTGAAAATGGATGCCACCAAAGACAAAGAACTAAAGACAAAGAACTTCTGTCAGCTCCTGAGAAGTCGCAAATAAAAAAAAAACAAAGAGATTGTTCATTGTATTTAGCCGATATTTTGAGTGCCTTTTGTATCCGAATGGGATGTGAAGGCACTTTTTAATCGATCTACCATTTATATAGCGCCCGTACCCGAGGGCGCTCCCTGGCGGTGCAGGCTGGGTTGCGAACACGACACATTACGACTGTTGCTATTACGACCGCATGCAGGAACGCACCCCATTCGGCCAACCTGCACGCCAACTGAAACTGAGATTACTGAAATATTCAGAATTGGTAAAAAATATGAAATTGCTTCAAAACGAGGACCTGTTCTGGTGAAGTTTGACAACCAAATAACATGGTTCTGGACAACAGCAGCTGGTTGATAGGTAGTGAAAGCTTCATCAAAGTTATCCTAAGCTTTGATTCGTCAAAGGAAGACAGGAGGACTGCAAGAAATTACTTGCAGACAAATTAAAAGAAGTCAACAAGAAGGGAGGAAGCAAGAAGTGGGTCGTAAGGATCAGAGGACAACCAGGGGCCTTCCATGCCATTGCTTGCAGAAGAAGAGCAGTCGAATGAATTGACAAAACTATTTTGTTTATTATATAATTTTATTTTGTTCTTTGAGTGATTTTCGATTTTGATTTCTGAAGAATCGTGCATGCACAGCTTCAGTTATTTGGTCCCGCGGAGATCCCGAGCCATGTTGGGGACTTTAAATATTTTCGGATGTGGTTCTTTTTTCGGACTGATTGCTTTATTGCAGACTATTTTTGGTCGGGAAATAAAAATAAAAATAAAATATTAATATCAACATTTCCGGTCGTAATAACTGGATTCATTCTGACCCAAAGGGCTGGCAGCCCCTCTAAGGTATGAAGATGACAGACATGTGATCCGTTGGTTTGCGCGCCAAAACTCAATAAATATTCATTTAGGGTGAGGTCCAGGCATGCCATGAAGCTATTAAGCTTGTAATGAAGCTTATATATTTTCCATCTGTTTACGTAATAATGGACATAATAATAATAATAATAATAATAATAATAATAATAATAATAATAATAATAATAATAATAATAACAATAATAATAATAATAATAATAACAATAATAATAATAATAATAATAATAATAATAATAATAATAATAATAACAATAATAATAATAATAATAATAACAATAATAATAATAATAACAATAATAATAATAACAATAATAATAATAATGACAACAACAATAGTAATAATAATAATAATAATAATAATAAAAACAACAACAACAATAATAATAACAACAATAATAATATTATTATTATTAATTATAGTAATAACAATAAGGTCGAGATGAAAAATAGAAATGAAAACGAAAATGATTAGTGAGTAAACAAAACACGAACGGATTATTTGTTAAAGTTGTTCCTTCGAATTTACGTGTTTATCCTGCTAATGTTTTTCGTCTACTTAAAAATTGGTTTGCCTTAAAAAATTATGATGGAATTATGATAATTACGTATATATATATAATATATATATAATTACATATATATATATATATACATAGTATATAACATATTATACACTTTATAATACCTTAATATTATATATAAATATAAGTTATTGTTTTAATATACTTAATATTATATATAAATATAAGTTATTGTTTTAATATACTTAATATTATATATAAATAAAAGTTATTGTTTTAATATACTTCAATTAATCAATACATTTCAGTTATACCAATGTAATTGAGTTGAAACAATCATTATTCTTTGAATAAACTTGATATTAACAACAATCAACATCAGTTAAATATATTTAATAAATATATTCTTAATTATAATTAAAAATCGCGACATCCCAACTTAAAAACTCAAACCAAAACGACCTTGTAGACTTCAAAGTCGTCGATGATTCTGTCGAAGAGCGTGTAGAGGTCATTAAGTACAGTTACAATCTGAAATCAAATCAGATTATTCGTATTATTATTATTATTATTATTATTATTATTATTATTATTATTATTATTATTATTATTATTATTATTATTATTATTCGTACATTAGCATTTATAAAGCTTATTTATGCCTGAAATTTTAAGTGCTTTTCAGGTGCTTCACTGTAATTGTTGGTAAATGCTTAAAATGTTTTTTGCGCAAAAGTTGAAAGAAGTGAACTGTGAAGGCGGGAAGCTTGATTGAAGTGCAGACGACGTCGGAAAATAAATACGAAGCGATTTTTTTCTAATTATTTGTAATATTTAAATTAATATTATTATTAATATTATTAATATTATTATTGTAATTGCTATTATTATTATTATTATTATTAGTAGTATTATCGTCATTAATATTAATATTATTATTTTTATCATTATTATTAATATTATTATTTTTATCATTATTATTATTACTATTATTATAATTTTTCTTTTTACAATTTCTCACGACACCTGCAAAGGAGTACTGCTCTCAGTTAGGGTGGTGAACCCAACGATGTCACTAAAGTAGATGGAAACACTGTCGTATCTTTCCGGTTCCACGGCCTCATTCCTCATCCTCTTCAGAGCCACGGACCTGGAAAGAACACGCCAAAGAAGCACCTCTAATCGCATCTTCCAGATCCTCAGTTACGATTTTGTTTGCATTTAAGGAGACTTTATCTCTGCCAGCAACACGTGCCATCGTCATTTGTCCACAAAAAAAAAGCCAGCAATTACAAAACAATGATTATCACCATCTCCATCACAAACATCATCCTCGTAATCGTCATTATTATTCCCATCATCATCATCATCACCAATGATATCGTCGTCATCATCGTCATCGTCATAATCTCATAGTATTCATCAAACGTAAAACCTACCTTACCCACTTACTCATCACTCAATTATTCATTTAATTACAATTGTCCTAATGCATGCTTCCCGCTCACTTGGGCAGCATGGCGAACAAGAGATCTTCGGCTATCTTCTTCTCCATCATCCAATCAGCGGTCTTTTGTTCGACCAGTTGTTCCAAGTTGGAAGCATACTGTTCCATCCTTGATAGCAGGTTCTCTATTAAATTCCCGCTGTACCTGGAGGACCTGGAAAATGAATTGAAATTCTTTTGGAGACTTGGAGTGGTTGTTGGAGTGATGGAGTTTGTCGATGATGATTGTGAAGTCTTCTGAGTGTAATCAGACTTTTAGGGTAGTTTTTTTTTATTTAGGCAAAATAATAATTTTATAATAATAATAATATTGAATGTGTTTATTTACATAATATAATTTATGTTACATAATTTATAATAAATTGTACGCACGATAAAATAATCACGCAATAAAAACAAGAAGTACCAGGCGAGAAATTCGTAGAGAATTCTCAGATTTCTTGGAATAAATTCTCAAAATGTTCGTTTCCACAGCACAAATCATCGCAGAGTGCTTAAAATGGAATTCCACCCTTGTACATGGCTTTGAGTTTAAAATCAAAGTTTCCAAAAAGATTTCCATTTTCTGATTGTTTTTTTCCTTTAATTTATTGATAAGTTGATTGAACTCAATCATTTACTTAATTTATTGATAAGAAAATAATAAATTAATAATAAAATTAATAAATTCATTTCAAATTGAATTTCAAATTGTAAAAAAGTCTAAAAATTCTGAATTAAATGAATTTATTCTTTAATTAATCGGTTCATTTAATTTAATCGCTAAGAAAAGGAAAACTGTTCATGTACTGAAAATCCAATTGAAAGTACAAGTACTACGTACAAGGAGGATTAAAGAGGTACAAAGAGGACTATTTAAATGCAAGTAATCAAGGACTCGTGCAAATTCAAACTGACCGAAAATCTTGTCACTGCCTGAAAATTTAATTCCACAAAAGATCGCTAAAACATGCACTAAAACAAGTGATTATGAAAAAATTTCGTTTTCAAATTTTGCATATATTTTGCACTCCCAACTTAAAAAGTGAATCTCTATAGTTCTAAATAATATCAAACCTAAAACTGACAGATTCAATCCGTCATTCGTCGAACCCAGTAATTAGCGGTAATTATTAATTTGTGAATTTATGAAGGCAATTTCTGTGTGCGTGCAGGTCGGCCGGATGGGTTGCTTTCCTGTATACGGCGGTAATGGCGACAGTCGTCATGTGTCGTGTTCGGAACCCAGCCTGCGCTGCCGCAAGCGCCCAAAGAAGAGGAAGCGCTACACAAATGGTTAACAAAAAGCGCCTCCGACGCTGTGCTAATGGCGCTATATAAATGAAGTACATACATTGCGAATCGAAACAAATACTCAACGAGCAATTCATCGATGAATGCATGCATCTAAAGGTGAATCAATGCACCTGATGATCTTCTGGACAAACAGCTTCAAGAAGGTAAAGTCAGGTCTTGTGTCAGCGTCTTCAGACCAGCACTTGACGATGACATCGAAGAGTTCAGGGGTCAAAAGGTCATCCCGGAAGTGGATTTCAGGAAGTTGCAGGGTGGGTCGGATAGGGGTGCTGCCGCCTCTCAAGATTTCCTTGCAGATGTCTGATCGGTTGCAATTGTAATTTTAATAAAAACTTATTAAAAATAAATGTGATTATTGTTTAAGTAACTCTTTTAGAAATTATTTCCCCCATTGCTCAATATTTAATTGATTTATTTGAATATTTTTACAAACAAAATTCTTAATTTATTTGCAAATACATTATCCACTAACCTCTCACTCACTTAACCAATAAATCAACCCCCACACACATTAACAGTCAACAAGTCCAACCTTCACGGTTGAGATTCTTGGCCGAAGCATTTTGAATCCAAAACGTTCCCTTCTGAACTATGATTTCCTGGCATATGATGGCGAAACTGTACACGTCTGCTTTCTGCTTTTTTTCGACAGGGAGATGCTCAGAGTCGCCATCCTTCAACACACTCCTCATCACTTCCGGAGCTTTCCACAGATCGACTAAAAGCGCATAAAAAAAAACATTTAAAAAAAAAGAAAGAAGAAAAACGATAAACGGTGCATTGGAGATGAGATGATGATACGGCACTACAATGGATAACAAAGTGTCGAGTCTGGGGAGACCGGTAGAGTCCATGCGTCCGTAAAGAGACCGGCCATTATCTGCTGATTAAGGACTTGTAATGGCTGATCGTAAACTCACTCCTGTCTGAGGTGGGACCACAAAAAGGCGACTTTGATGGCAGTTCCTGTCTCAGCCGATGGAGGCCGTAGTCAGTTATCTTGAGGACAAACCGGCTGTCGACCACGCAGTTCGTGCTCTTCAGATTTCCATGGTAGCGCAGGTAGCTGGAGTGCAGGTAGGATATACCCTGGAAGTGGTGTAAGAAGATGGAATGAGTCATTGGAATGAATGTTTATGGAGGCGATCTTTATGATTATGATTATGTAGCGCGTCACTTCTAGTCTAAATGTCTCTGTTCAATGAGGGATTTGAGGTCCTGAATGGGGGAAAGTGTCAAAAAGTTGATAAAAATGTTCAGGACGACAATGAATTTCTTAGAAATGGGTGTTTATTTTTAAGACGATCTCCCTTGGGATTCATTAAAAATTCACTTTGATGTCAGTTTTCTTCAAAGTATTAAATTGTTTTCTTTTACAAACAATTTGTTAAATTATACGCCATACAATCCAAATAATTTTTTTCTTAAAATTAAAATTAAAATCATTTATAAATTATCCGATTAATAAAATTACCTGACAGTGTGACTTAACAACATCAACACATCACATCGTCAGATAATATTATCATCGCAATAAGCCTTTCCTAAGAATGTCATCTGTTTAAGCATAGCACCTCTCATTGACCTGTGCTCAAGGGCTCGAACGAGGCCATCACTGGACCGGCAGAGGCCCGCCTCAGGTCGATTGAATTCGATTGTCCTCGAGACTACATCGAAACTAAAGAACTCCAGGAATAAATTGGTCTCCAGTTGTTTTCCTTCGTTGGAAACCAAAGCTGGAAAAGTATTTGTTGATTCGCGACTGATTGAATTTCCGAATTTGCGACATTGAAGAATATTCCTACGCTGAGCTCAGAGCAGAGATGTTGATGACGATGATGGTGATGATGGTGATGATGATGATGATGATGATGATGAGGGTGGTGACGACGACGATGATGATGATGATCATGATGATGACGACGATGATGATGATGATACTCTCCGAACCTGCTTCAGTTCTCTAGAGAATAAAGCGAAGGCAAGTTGGAAATGTCTGACTCCTTGATGATATTGAAGGCGACTCTTGGAATCTCAGGAGTTTCGCAAAATAAGTTTCTCGGCGGAGGAGGTCGAGAAAGAAGAGGAGGAATTTTTAAACTCAACTAATCCTGCTCAGTAACGCTTCTTTAAGATGCTTTTTTTTGCGGGGGGAGGATGTTTGCTGCAAAGATGTGAGTTTAATTTGGTGGTTTGAGTAGAATTTAGTGGTTTAATTTGGAATTAAGCTAAATATTTCAAATAAATTGTTTTCTGTCAGATTTATTTTCCAATTTCCTTTCCAATTTGTTTACGATCTTTATAGCTCGATTACTTGAGTTTTGTTAACAGTGGACACATGGCATGGTGGCGCATATCGTCATTAAGTTTATCAATTTTAAGAATTTTCCATTCTCCAACTTTTCAAGCCAGAAACTTAACTTTACACGTCATCAATTGAAATACTAACTAACAATACGATTACTTATCGAGTAATTATTAAATATTTGTTTTCGTTAGTTGTTGGATTTTTATATTTTCATTTGCATCAACCTTTTGTTTCTTTGGAAATGTAAATACAATTAAATTTCCAGAGAATTTTTAAACTTCTCTTTCCGACGACTGACAAATTTCACAGCTTCAGATCAGAAGTGATGCTGGTTGAAAAGCGAAAGCGAAAGTGATCCTTAACAAGCAACGAAAACCCAAGCTCTTTTAGTCGATTATTTACAGATTCAAACCACTTTTTTCTCCGCCGAAAAGCATAATTCTCAAAGAAACATCGCAGATCCTCAATTTCAGTTCCCCTAAGTCATCTTTATCCAGCCTTTAGTCTGTCAGTCCATCATCCGTGGTTTAGAGTCTTCAGCAACCATCCGCACGTCGATCATCCTGTTCCACATGTACGAAGGATGATCTGGAAAATGTATTTTTTCTTCAAGCGGTTCCCTTGAGATAACAACAACCTCTGCATCTTAAAGATTTATCGACCCACGTCGACTTAAGCTCAGCATGAATCCCTGGTAACTCCTGACAGCAGGGGATTGTAAAGCACTCGACCGGACATTTCATTAGGCACTCGTCTTTAATGGTCGAATTGGTTTTAAAGTGTCCTTGTTTTGCAATCAACAATTGGAAAAAGTATTTTTTAATTTTGTACGCTAAATAAATCTTCAGAAAAATATAAAAAAAAATCTCACTTTTATGAGATCCTGAATGAGGGAAAACTTGAACATGTTGTCCAGTTTCATCTGAGAGTTCATCAGAAGACTCTGTCAGATGATGATGATGATGATGATGATGATGATGATGATGATGATGATGATGAGGTCGGCGATAGCGATGGTTACTATTTTGGTGATGAAAGCAAGTGAAATTGTTAAAGCATCCGAATAAATACATTCTCGATGATGACAATTTGGGAGGCATAAATAATCACCTCCATTCACATCTTGAAAGTCATTTACGTTCCTTCGCTCCATTTTATCTCATTCAACCACCTCCATCCGTCAATCCATCCATCAATCAATCAATCAATCAATCAAGAGAGCAGGCGAACGTTAATGTGAATCAATAAAATCATTTTAAAGAGCAAGAGTTCAAATATTTTTCAAATTAATCTTTTTTTTTAATTCAAATTTACTAAATTTCCAAAAACAGAAATTTATTACGTAATGATTATAATTAAGATTATGATTACGAGCATTATGACATGCAACATTATAATATTATGATTAACATTATAATATTATGATTAACATTATAATATTATTGATTGACATTATAATATTGATAAAGGGCGTTGAAACTCCTCCCAATCCATCCAACCACCCACATGCAAACTCCCTCTGGTGCAAAACTCTGAAACGATGAACGGAGTTGGAGGATCGATGGAAACACCTATGAACCTTGTCAGGTGGTCGTTCTTCAAGTCCTTCATCTGGAATTATTATTATTATTATTATTATTATTATTGTTATTATTATTATTATTATTGTTATTGTTATTATTATTATTATTATTATTATTGTTGTTGTTGTTGTTGATATTATTATCA
>MPNW01000402.1:71579-117372 GCA_011800805.1 Hirudo medicinalis
GTTGTTGTTGTTGTTGTTGATGATGTTGTTGTTGATGTTGTTGTTGTTGTTGTTGTTGTTGTTGTTGTTGTTGATGTTGTTGTTGATGTTGTCGTAATTACTATTAATATTACTGACAACTTTAAAATGTGATTGTCGACCTGTTGGCTGTGAATCTTATTAAATGAGAGTTTTATTATTGAAGATATTTTTTATTTTGCATGTTGTCACCTTTAAAAAGAATTCTGATGATATCCTTCAAATTAATAATTCTTTAAAAGCATTTTCTCGACGATAAATGACAAAAGAAGGTTCTTTGGAGTGTTTAATTCTTAAAAAAAAGATTGTCAACATTATTTCCATCAAAATTTCCATAAAATTAAGAGAACCTCAAAACAAAACCAAAAACATCGTTGTTAATAAATGGGGAATAATCAACAAATTCACTCCAACAAAGCATGGAATTTCCAAATAATTTAAAAAATAAAATTTATTGAATTGAAATGAATACTTCAATAATTGACGAAAAATAAATCCAAATAATTGAAGACACCGGGCAGAAGTCATCCAGATGAAACCCAGAAGACAAGGATTGTGGTTTGAAAACAACGAGGACAAATCCCAAAGTGACAGTCCCACGTCACATTGCAGTCAGGTGTGACTGGAAGGATCAAGAAGAGTTTGGAAGAGAATTTTAATTTGTGTTTCTTTTCTTTGTCGAGTGATGTTGTTAAATTTGTAATCAACGCTGATGAGGGAGTGATGTCTATTGTGCTGAATATATTACGTTTAGAAATAATAATGTCATGTTTGTTGAGTAATATTAATTAAAGTTGAATGAATAATCATGTCGTGTTTGTAAATGTTATGTTTATGTTCAATATTTTGTCGAATAAATTGTTGCCAGAGTTAAACGTGTTTGTTTAACGAATGTTTTTAACGAGTGATTTTAGATGGAAAATCCAATTCTAATAAATAAATGAATTGTAATCAATAAATGAATTGTAATAAATAATTGAATTGTAATAAATAATTGAATTGTAATAAATAATTGAATTGTAATAAATAAATGAATTTTACAATATTTATGAAATTGTGCAACCAACTGCCGCTGATTTTCGTGATTATGCAAAAGTTTCGGGAATAATTTGAAAGCCCTTGTTTTCCAATATTTTCAATTTTTAAAAACAATTGTTTCATTTCTTTTGAATTTTTTGCGAAAATACGTAAAAAAAAAAAAAACCATATCTTACAATCAAGTGCTCTGTTGGCATGCTGTGCCAAATTTTCATTTCATTGCAATGACCATTTTTATGCTAGCACTATTTCACGATATTTTCCCTAATAACCTCCAAATTGGTCGATAAATAATTATTAATAATTAAAAAAATATTCGTCGTAAATAAGAGTAATGGCTTCCTATCTCCATTAGCCTCGCACGTTTCTCAGTCATGATGCGATCAATCTTCCAATTGTTCGATAATTAAATTTGCTTAGAGGATGGTAATTGGTGGGAAACAATTTTTACAATCAATAAAATAAATCAATTATTAATGTTAATTATTGATAGGGGGGTAAAATAAGACTTAATAACTTAATTAATTAAGTTAAGAAAACTAAACCAACGAATAATAATATTGTAATAATTGACGTTTTTCTCTTTACTAAATATTTTAAATCGTCAATAATCAGGAGCAACAACCCTCGGCCAGGCACAGAGAACCGTCAAAGCCGCAGAGGGGGGTGTCCAGAGGCGGTCCACTTCGATTTCCCGCCCAAACGAGGTGCTTTCCGGGAAGGAGACGAAACATCTGCTCAGCTCCATAGTAAGAGGCAGCCTCCTATGATCGTGATGGTGATGATGGTGGTGGTGGTGGTGGTGATGATGATGATGATGATGATGATGATGATGATGATGATGATGATTACGTCTACACCGCAAAGACAATGGAGCGACCTCCATGCAAGCGACGATCCTATAATAACGATTTTCCAGGTGCTACGTAACTACAGGTAGGCAGTGACACGGAAAACCAACCTCGAAATCGCCGTGGCGGTTCATGTCGAGCAGAGAGTAGTCTGCCAACCTGTCGCCGTTCTGGTCAATTTTCACGTTGCCCATGATGCCTGGAAGTGAAGGTGGTAGTGGAGTGGACTCAATGTGGAAAACATTTAATAAGGAACTGAGTAATAATCTAATAATTATATTTGAAAAATTATTAAATTATTAAAATTAGAATAATAATTGTTAATAATTAATAATAATTAATTATAATAATTGCTTCTAATGCTTATTTATAATTAGTTATATTTAATTATAGTAAGTGCTAATTATAATAAATATTAATTATATTTAATTACACTAATTATTTTAATTGACTACAACTAATTATGATTAATTAAATTACATTGCATATTATATTACATAAATTACATTAAGTTACATATATGTAACTATTATTTGTAATGTTTAATTATAATTAATTATTATAATTATTATACAAAATATGCTAATTAATATATAAATATTATAACAATAATTATTTATAGTAATTAATTCTAATAAATTTTTTTTTCCTTTTCATTGAGCAGAACAAGAAATAAACAACATAAATATAAAAAAAAAACAAAATTATGCCCGCTCAAGGGTTGATCCTAAGGGATTAGTAACCCGCTCCCTGGACAACCCATACCATATTTAAAAAACATTGAATTGTGACTATGGGTCTATTATTTGTGGACGGTGGGTGAATGAGATGTCAGAGAAATGATGGAGAATTAGTAATGAAGTGTTTGAGCATGCGTTTAAAAGAAGATAGGTTCGGTTGAGAAGATATTATGGCTGGGATTTTTGAATGTATTTTAGAACTCGAGCATGTAATTTTTATAATATTATATTAATTTATTATTGTAATAATTAATTGTAATAATTATTATTAAAATCATATTGTATTAATTATTACATTATTATTATTATTTATATTAAATGGTAATAATATTATTATATAATTATTAATTGTTCCATATAATTATCATATTATTAAAATATAATAGTTATTAAAATTGTGTTTTAATATGAAAATATATTACTTAGAATTATGAATTATTTTTAATAAAATATAATAATACTAATTTTGTAAACAATCCTTACAAGCGAAATTATTGCTTTTCAAGAATCCATTTCAAGGAAAATAAGTTTAAAATTTGCGCTTAGCAAATGTCGTCTGCTTCGGCAAAATAATGGAGGGAAAATTACATCTTAAATGCGAGTCCCCATAAAACGTTGTGCGTGGATTTGTAACTATTACATTATTACAACCAATTACGATTCGTTCAATCAAGTTATTGTAATTATTATCACGTAATTAATTACAGGTAGTTGACCTCATCAACTGATGCAGGGCAGTCCGAAAATAAGGTCACCTGAAAATAAGGTCACCTGACCATCAGATACGATCTCGGGGCGAGTTTTGACCTCCTCTGCTTGCAAATGACCACCCACCCCAGAGCTCCACGATGCAATATTGTAATTATGTAATTCAATATTATAATTAATTATAATTAAGTGACGTAATTCACGGACACCTTGCGACGAATGAGCGTACAATTTTATGTCAATAATCGTCTGGTGATGTAATTGGAAGGAAACAATTTCAAATGTTTTGTTTTATTTTGTTAATAAAGACTAGGAAATGACTCCACATCGACATTGTTATTCCATCGCTTCCTGGAAATGATTTCCAGGAATAAAACATGATTTTTAGACAATTTTTTAATAAAAATTCTTTCGTCGAATCAGCAGAACTAATTCGACCGAATTATTGTAAAATTGGTCCAAAATTAAAGTTGAGATTCAAACCAACCATCTATCTTTCCCACCAACCAACAATCAACCTCTCCAACCAACCAACAATCAATCTCTCCAACCAACCAACAATCAATCTCTCCAACCAACCAACCATCCATCTCTCCAACCAACCAGCAATCAATCTCTCCAACCAACCAACCATCTCTCCAACCAACCAACCATCCATCTCTCCAACCAACCAACAATCAATCTCTCCAACCAACCAAACAAAACCAAAGGGGAAGTTCCAGCATTCCATTCCCTTGCTTGAATTATTTGTTTTATTTGCATTTGTTCATAAATTTTTTTTTATTTCCTGTAATTATTCTAAATTATTATTTTTATTATTTATTCATATTTTGTGGAGAATTGTTCTATTTCACCATCAACTGAAAGACGCTGTGAAGCAACTTCTGCCAACAAAATCACACTATCTGTATTTTTTATTTATGCATTTATCCGATCTTTTGAGTGCCAAATGCATCCGAGCAGGATGTAAAGGCACTGGTTAATGGTAATCCATCTACCATAAATCTACCCCCACCCGAGGGCGCTCCCTGGTGGCGCAGGCTGGGTTGCGAAGATGACCTACTACAACTGTTGCTACATCATCGTCGCATGCAGGAACTCAGTTATGGCGGTTGTGGAGTTGTTGTTGGAGTTGTTTGAGTCAGGGGCGGATCTAGAACACTTTGGCAGGAGGGGTGCACGCTGGTACTAATGGCGAATTTAGGGGGGGCACAGTTATTAATATTTTTGTGCAAAATAATAAATTATTAAATTTAAATAAAATAATTTTAAATTAAAATAGATTGTATTTATTTTTCTTTTCTATTTTAAAAATCACGGGGGATGGCATGGCCTTCCCTGGTTGGAGTTGTTGGTAGGTTGTCGGTGTGCTGGTCTCAACGATAATAAAATTGAGTAGTTTTGTTGATCGCATTGTATTTATTGAGTAGCTGTATTGTAAATGATCATAGAACTGGTCGTTAATAAAAGAATATTAATTGTTATAATTAAATAATAATACTATTAATAATAAAAATAGTAATAATAATAATAACAACAATAATGATAATAATAATAACTGTTATTAAATTTAAATAATACTAATAAAATAACATTACTTGTTTTTATAAATATGATTTTTGGTTATCACTTCTATTGCTAATATTATTATTAAGCCTTTTGAAAATCAGACCGTGGATTGGAAGCCTTGGTAGCATTTATGAGAGGAACACGAGACAAAATTAAACATGGCTTCAGAGGAGAAAGAATTCTGTTTTCATCCGAGTTAGTGATATGTCAGTTATTTTGTTAATGTTGGATTTGAAATGTAATTTCAAGTTTTTAAAACAATTATGAATTAAATCGCTTTAATTCGATTGCAAACATTCAACACCAGAATTTTGGTTTCACGAAAACGAAAATCATAATTGAAATATAATTTTTAATTATGATTAACTAATGGAGTAAATAATGGACATAACGTAACACTTCCCCCTAAAATATGGCAGACGACTTTTAGCAAAAATTATGACTTGCATAAAAATTCCTTTACTTGCAGAAATAAATTGATTAATTTAGAGAAATCTTTCGATAATTGGAGCCTTAAAATGATTTATTTACTAAATTCAACCGAGTGAAACCGAAACCGAAAATACTCACGGAAAATGTGGTGGTCAATCGAGCGTGACCATCGCGGTTGGGCATCGCATGGCTGAACACGCTTCATGAAGTTTTCAAGATAACCACGCATATAAGTTAGAGTGACAATTGTTATTAAACTAACGAATGTGATACTCAAGTTGTCTAAGAACATTAATATATTGTTTTACAAAAGATTGTGCCATTAACTAGCAGAAATTCAGAAATAATATTCAACAGAATTATTATTATTATTATTATTATTATTATTATGATAATTATTAGTAATTAGTGATTAATTATTTATTATAATAATTATTATTATTACCAAATTGATTTATCAAAATTAAAATAAATAAAGTAATAAATAAGCATAAATTGAAATTTTAAATTTATGTTTATATTTAAATTCACGTTTGAGTTTCGGATTGAATGAGGATGTCAGTGAATGTCGTTCATTTCGATGAGAAAAATTTCAAACGACGGAAGGCGTCTTCAACTTTTTGAGAGTTTTAAATAAATCTGTTTTCGAATTATTTAGAAAATAAATTCAAATCCAATTTATTTAGAAAAATATTTAAATTCGTTTTTTTACATATAAATTTATAAGCTAATTAAAATTATTTTTTAAATAATCAATTTAAAATTATTTTAAATAAATCCATTTTAAAGTATTTTGGTGAAATATAATTTCATAATATAAATTATTTTTTAAATTAAAAATTTAACCATCCACTCTTGAGTGATGTCATAGGAATCCAATTATCGCTCACATTTTAAGGACACATTAGCAGCCAAACGAATGAAGGAACGGCAGAAAAGTTAATCAGCGTAAGAACAATAAGGGGGATGTTTACGAGGGTCTCTGAACAATTGTTGATTATCATGGTTATCATGGTTATCATGGTTATCATGATTATCATGATTATCGTGGTATCATGATTATGATATTCTTGTCGCTAATAAATATAATTATTGGATTATAATTTGCTGATTTGTATTGTATTGAAAACAACAATTTAAAAATAAACTTACTTCCCAGATGTCTTATCAATATTTTTATGAGGTCCAATGACCCTCCAGTCCACTCAGCCGCAATCCTACCTCCCTCAAAAGAATTGATTTAAGAATCCAACCGACCTTGAAACGACCTGTTCCACATCCTTCTGTTGACCTCTGACCCGTTGAACCACTGACCCCCGCCTTCTAGGGTTTCATTGACGGCCAATGAATACAGGATGAGAGCGTCATGGAAGGCCAATTCGAATCCGTTCGGCTGGGGTCAATTATAGGTCAGATTTTAATTTAATCGGCTGGGGTCAATTAAAGGTCAGATTTTAATTTAATCGGCTGGGGTCAATTAAAGGTCAGATTTTTAATTTGATCTCCATCTCAGCAATTTTTTAAATCAAAAGGCATGACGCTGAGGACACAAGATTAATGGGGAGATGCGGGAAGGTTCCTTAGTGAAATATTTATTATTATTACAGGTAAGGACGCGAAACCACCTCGTTATGAGTCACGTGACGTGCGTTTTTCCAGGCGTTTAAGTCCGTGGGGTCTGATTTCGAGCCCGACGGTCCATGAGGGATGGCGTTTCCAGGTGCACCGTCATCATGCGGTCCTCCGCTCATCGGTTCAATGGAGGTTCGGATTCTGAGGGTGATGATCTTCAGGCTTCGACTCCTGACCTCGCCAGGTCGTTCCTTCGTTCTGAATCATCGTGGTCGTACCAGAACCTTTTCAGCTTGGAGAGGCTTTGAAAGTTCAAATTAAACATTTGAGGAAGATATTAGGTAATCACTAATTAATACAATAATTGTTTTAGACAATCACTTTGAGACAATGTTGCATCATTGATATTGTGTTGTTTTTTTCTCGTAGATTTATTAAATAAAAAAATATACAGTCACAATTACAAGAATAGTCACAAATTTTGTAAAAAAAAAAAAAGGACAGGCCGAGGGATGTACTCCCGCTGATGGGTTGCCTGTTCCAATGTGAGAATTAAAAAGAATTAAAGCTGAATCTCACAAAAAGAACCAACAAACAGGAGAACAAGGAACTAAAGCAGCAATTCAACAACTGAAAATTGATGCCAGAAAATCCACACGAGACGATTTTACTTGTTTAAAATATTTGCAAATATGATTTGTAAGTATGTTTGAATGAAGATATGGACTTGGAGGATGTAAAGGTGACAGGAATTGAAGAAAATATACGAGGACCGGAGCACGTCAATGAAAACTTTTTGAGTGTGAAGCTTTTCGAGAAGCTTCAGGTCTATATTTATATTATTTCAACAACAACAAACAATTTAATATTATCCAATCATTACTTTATAAAACAAAAAGCAATATAGGATTATGAACTTTGAACTGACCTTGAGAAAAGGTCAATGAGGACGAAGGCATAGTCGCCCTTGTGGAGATGCAAGATGGCTGCGCTGATCATAATTTCTCTGACGGAAGTCAAGTTGGCGCAGACCAGAATCACTGGAATTTATTGAAAGCATATGATTGATTTTAATTAAAATCCCAATTAAATAAAATTTACTTCGTGATGAAATTAGATTCATAATTTATTCAAGTCGATCGATCACAATTAACGACGAAGACAAAATAATTACTTATCCTAACTATCCTGACCCGATTATTGCAACCCCATCGTGAACTATGATCTTGACCCTGTTGTGAACTTATGACCTCCTCAGGATGCAAATGACGAAACCTTATCATCATCACGTTCGACACATCCTTCCTTGGCAGCAACATAATTGATGGATTCTCTTCCAATCACACCTTCCTATTCCCGGCATTTGGAAAGAATCATCGACGCATAACGCGGACCCAATCCCGTCAAATTTACAACCCCGAGCAGACGACAAGCCACGCTTCCACACGAACCCGGGAAGTCGCGGATGGTTGCACAAGAAATTTAAGTTTGAAGTTGAAGGAATCAAGTTTTCAAGGATTGATCGTTCAGTTGAGCCCACTCCAAATAGAATCTTCAGGAAGTAATAGCTGAAGGTCTAAGTGCTTTCATCTTTTGGATTCCGTCGCTCTATCAGTTTCTTTTTCTTGATTTTTGTTTCCATTTTGTTTTCGAGTGATCTTGTTCTTCCGTCGCATGACATGACATGACACGACATGACATGACATGACATGACATGACATGACATGACACGACATGACATGACACAAAAGAGCATTAATTTATAGTGGTTTAAGTAGACTAATGTCTGTGTGATAAACCACTCCTTATTAATTCATTAATAATTTAATTCAATATCCAAATTTCGATATTTTAATTATTATTTAATTCCACTGAATCTGAATGTAAAAATCAAATGATCTAAAAGATTCTTTTCTTTAACAAAGTTTTGAACATTTCATGAAAAAAATAAATCCATTTAAAGAAGTAATATTTTGATTTTATCAATAATTAACCACTTATTGAATAACAATTTAGTTGTAATAAAATTACAAAACCACGACAATTCGAAGCAATTAGTAAAAATTTCATGAAATATTTTACGTTCTTTTTGTTTTTATAAATTTATTTTCTGAAGAACTGTTAATAATTCAAAGATGCTGTTTTGCAATTGAAATCACGAATTTTTTTAATAAGCCTTTACACTCCGTCGAACGATGCCAAACGTTTTGGCACTCATTCAACTGAATTAAACTGTGAATTGCAAAATCTGGATTATAAATAACAACAAAATGTTGAGAGATAAATTTGGCAATAATTTATTTACCGAGAGCAAACCAAACTCGAGAAACACAAAACACAAAAAAAAAACCACTCAAAAACGAATATCTGTTTGCCTTCAATTTCAAAAGCGCCAGACTTCTCAATAAGCGCTCAGTGAGTAAAGTAGTTCCCGTTATAAAGAGGAATGAATACAATTCATGAAAGGATGAATTCAATTCAAATTGAAGATCACAGGAGTGATGAAGCTCACGTCGCTGTTGTGGAAGAATTGAGAAATTCAGACAAGACATGAATGTCAAAAATGGTGTCTGGAGGAGTGGAAAAAAAAGCACATTTTCACGACTTCTTTTCAAAAACTTGGATTTAATTACAATGGCTTTGGTGGGAGTGACTGACTGTCATCGTAGGTGCAGAAGACGTGTCAAATCCTGAGCTCGAGATCGCTTTCAAAGTGATCGGTACTCCTGATGCCTCCCACTCGGAGTGCGATTTTTGTTTCAAGACGTTCAAAAGTCTTCTTCTTGAGATTGTTGAAGCAACATTTTAAGTCAAAACAACAAATTAATGAATGTTTATGCAACATTCTCAACATCACAGAATATAAGTCCTCATCTCCCTCACGAAAGTTGCAAAGTCACGGATAAGATGTACGGACATGTTTAAATTATTCAAAACAGAATTAAATTTTAACAAAATTAATTAATTTTTATTTAACAAAATTAATTTATTATTGTTTAACGAAATTAATTAATTATTATTTATCAAAATATTAATATTTTTATGTAAAACAACTGTTACTTTATTTACGCACTCAGAAATACAACTTCTATTTTATTCTTGTAACTTTTACTTTCATGTAAAACAAAATATTAATATTAATATTAATTTTAATAATATTCTATATTTATTAAAACAAAATGTTAATATTTTATGTAAAATAAAATTATTTCGCATGAAATATTAAAACATAAAATTCAATTCTTCATTTCTTCAGGACGGAAACCTCGCAAAAGAGCGTGGAATGTTGTGGATGAAAATGTGGATGTTGTTCAAAGTGTGGTTGATGTTTGCCTCCACCAGGTGGTAAAACCTCCTCACGTCCGGAATTAGTGCAAGAATCTTTATCAACATGAAACAAACTTGAAAACTTCTGAGTTTTTTGAATGACAACTCATCATTTCTGCTCTTTTTTTGTTGGGGGGGGGTTTAAGGTGAAAGAAATTTCGAGGAAATTTTAATAAATATTCATAATTTAGCTTCAAAAATATAAAAATTGGAAAACATTCGAGTTTATTTTTCGATAAATTATTTCGATGGTATGTTTTTTTTTGTTTAAATTGAGCTTATGGCTTTATGGCTGATAAGATTGAATCCGACAAGATGATCGTTTGAATAATATTATAAACTAATTAATTTTTAATCGCTAATTGTAAATAAAAAGTCATCCAAGTTAATTCATTATTCATTTATTTATTTATAACTTCCAATTAAGCATTCCAAGGCGTAAATTATGCACAACTCGAGGAATGAAATTTGTCTCACAAAGAATCAAAGGTCAAATGTCAAAGGTCGTGGGCTGTTGCCGTTGGTGATGACGTCATCACGTGTCTGAAGGATCCTGCTTCCGTGTGGAGATGCAATGTTTGTTTTTTTGTCGACTTCCTCCGCTCAAAAAGTCGATCAAGAACCAATCACGAATTTCAAGCTGCTTTTAAAAGTGAATTTATTTCAATCCTTTTCTATTTTTTTTTTTATTCCCATTATTTCGACCTAAAATCGTTCACGTCCAATGTAACTGATTGTTGTTCTTGATAACCAGAGCTGAAGAAACAATATTTTCAATTGTTTAAGAAAAGTTGGAAAATCAACAATTAGGAATTTATTAAAAATTTTTAAATTCAAAAATCTTAAAATACTTGTTTGTTAATAGAGGTTCCAAGGTTGTGAATTGGCGGGTCAAGGAATTAGCGGTCAAGAAGAGTTTCAAAATTGATGGACCTCGAAATATTTGTCAAATCCGAACGTGATCCTCGAAATTTGGAATTTCTTTTTTTTTCCTTTTATTTTCTCAGCCAAACAAACAAACAAACATAATCACGGATCAAGAACCTCGCCAAATATTTAAAGTCCCCCTTCTGGGCCTGAGAGAACCCCTGGACATAATGCGCAAACCATAGCACATTCAACATTTAAAAATCAGAAGTTTGGAATTTGTTTATTATCACTATTATTATTGTTGTTAATATTATTATTATTATTATTATTGTTGTTGTTGTTGTTTAAAATTTAAAATTTCAAAAATATACATATACAAAATAATATGAAATTATACGTGAAATATATTAATTATGTTTCGAAAATAAATTATAATTTTATAAAAATCTGACTTACTTCTTGCCCTGTTCTTGTACTAACTGAAGTACTTGTAGTGACTAAAGTACTTGTACTAAGTTAAGTACTTCAAGTAACTGAACATGTTTGAATTTTAAGCCCGCATACATTCTTAGAGAATATTACTCTATTAACTCCAACATTTAAAGGAAAAGTTTTTATTTAGAACAAAATCCGTCTTCCAATTTGAGGAAATGTGAACTTGCAGGTTTCCAATGAGGAGTATATTTTAACGGCAAGAAAACTAGAGTCAGGTGAGTTGGAGTCGTATTATCATTTTCTACGTTGTTGTTGTTGTTGAGCTAACAACCTTTGGTTATAAAATTATTATTATAACTGCATTATCATTATTGATGATGACCGCCATCGGGTGTAATGATGATTATGATCATGACGGCGACGATGATGACGATGATAATGAAGATGACGATGTCATGGAAGATGGACATTTAGCAGGACGAGGTGATAATTTGTTTCCTTTTCCAGCAGCATTTTTCGTTTGCCGCCATCAATCCACTCGTGTGCAATTCGTCTGCCACTCCAGTTCGTCATTAAGATCATCTTCATTCTAATCGAACAAATTGGCCTCCTGGATGGGCGTGCAGGTTGGCCGAATGGGTTGCGTTCCTGCATGCGGTCGTAATGGCAACAGTCGTAATGTGTCGTGTTTTCAACCCAGCCTGCACCGCCAGGGAGCGCCCTGGGGTAGGGGCGCTATATAAATGGTAGATCGATTAAAAAGTGCTTTAAGTCCAAATCATCTTAGTTATGCAACGGACTTTAATCAAATAAATAAATAATAAATAAATAAAAAGTGCTTTAACATCCTACCCGGATACATATGGCACTCAAAAGATCGGCTAAATGCAAAGTAAAAGAACACTGACAACTCATTCATAAGATTACAAATTTGAAAAAAATAAGCAAATAATTTTTGTTTGAGTATCTAATCGTTTCATCGATCAACATGACATCCTCGAGAACTTGTCGAGTTTGGAGTAGGAGTTGAACCCGGCTCCAACGGATTGGCAGAGCGAACTTTGTCCAAAAAAAAAACTCATCTCGGAAACATCAACCTAGAGGTAGATCGATAGATCTATGCAGACTAAAAACTGCATTTCCTTTTCATTCCTTGGAGAATTTATCGAACCGCATGAGGAAGCAGACTGGAGTATGGAAAAGTAGGCTGTCAATCCATGAAAGATAGATCGACAGATATGCAGATGGATGGATAGATCTTAAAGGACAACATGGCTGCTGATCGACGGTTCGAAGATACGCATAAATACATTTAAAAAAATGGTCTTGAATCTAAAATATCAAATAGTCCAAAATGCATTTTCAAGCTCTTTGGATTTTAAATACTCTGGTATCTTTGTTGGGAGATGTTGAAAACATTTTAAGATGGCCGCAGAAGTATTAGATCTTAGTCAGAATAAGATTTCCACCATGATGCGAACAATAATCATTTTTGCCGAAAAGATAAATTTATGTATAATTACGCAAACTAACAGTGGTGAATTGTTACCAAAGATTACATGTTTAAAAATTTGAGATCTTTTGTTTTAATATAAAACAATATTTTAACTAAAACATATTAATAGAATCAACAATTCACATTTTGAAGCTTTAATTTCAATTACATGAAAATTATTCATTTATTTTCTTTTAAATTCACTTTTGTTTTCATTTCTTTAAATCCCCTCAGAAATGAACGCTTTAATGAGGGACCGTCTCCCATTGGAGAACTTCTGGATTGAATTGTTTTTCCAAGCCCTCGAACATTTAATTGTTTTGAAATTGACAAATTGCAACGAAAAAACACTTTTACTATTATTAATTATTTACTATTGTTAATTATTACAAACAAAGGATACCAACCTCTGGAATTTTTGGCTAACTCCAGCAACAAGCGGGTAAAGTTTTGACTACCAGGGGGATCCTTCTCGTCGAAAAACCTTCTCGGGATGTTGTGAGGGGAGTTAGGAGCTGCCCTGGACTGCTCATGGTGGGGCGAGGTTTGGGTGGACGATGAGTAGATATGGGTAGAAGAAAATGAATTCCTGGAGGAATTGTCTCCACCATCGTCGGTTTTGCTCGCTTGGACCAAACTCCTGAGGATATCTTCTGACCAAGAAGTAGTCCTGGAATTCTTGAGACTCTGAACGATGGCACTGAGCATCATCTGGCATTCTGTTCTTCCAACTGAACGCCTGGCACCTTCGTTGGCATTGAAGATGAGCGAGTAAGAGGACCACGAGTTGATGCCGAAGAATTGGGCCACGCACTCGCCTACCTTGGAGGCAGAATTTAGTAATTAATTAATTTATTTATTTATTTTATTTTAATGCAATTGACAAAACAATGCTTTCAATTGATCGATGATTGAGTGTTTAACTATGTTAATTATATCATTATGATTATTGTATCATTGTGATAATGGTATCATTGTGATAATGGTATCATTGTGATAATGGTATCATTGTGATAATGGTATCATTGTGATAATGGTATCATTGTGATAATGGTATCATTGTGATAATGGTATCATTTACATGTGTCATCATTCTATTAAAACTAACGCCAAACTATTCTGTCATTACTCGGTTCTAATGTCGTGATGTTTGAGGAATACCGTACATTTTACTAATCTTTGTTCCCGCTCACTCAGATAATTTGGCAATAATTTACTCGAGCAGATGTTGCTTCAGATAGACCAACCCATCTGTTTGACTTCTTCTTATCTTTCCTTCGAGAAATCAAACTCCAAGAAATAAATGGCCTAAAAATGTCCTAAAATCTCCCGCAAAAGTAAATACAGTTCCATCAATTTTGTATTCCTTGACAATTTTAGCAAAACAATCATTTTCCTAGGCATTCATTTTTTACCACAAGGATTGTTTGAATAAATTTCTGAATTTCATGCATTTAAATCCGCTCGTGTTGAGCACTTTAAGGCCAAGAAAGTTCGTGGCAGTCATGAAACTTTTCAAGGAGAGTTAATTTTTTACGAAATGCTTTCACATTCTCCTCTCCAAGTTACAAAATTGCGCTTTTTCCAGGATTGAAATGGCACTTTCAAAGAAACAAAAATTTTTTTTCGGTTTTAAAATGTTCATAATAGAAAATTTTCGAAATAAATATTTTCTCCAATTAAGTGTAATGTGACTTAATATGTTCTTTTGCATGCACGGATATCATTCTTCATTATTAAAGTTATTACTTCTTCTAAATTATTTTTTTGTTATCAATAAATATCAATTTCCAAAATCAAAGTTCACCATTATCATCATCACCAAATATTTATTTAATATTTCATTCTAATAATATTAATATTTTAGTTTAGTTATTTATTTATTTATTTCAATCCACTTAACATTGTTAATAATATTAATAATGCTATTAATAATAATAATGTTATTATAGTCGTTTAATTAACTAATTATTGTTATTTTATTATTAAATTATTATTTCATTAAAAATTATATCTTTTTTTCAGTAAATTCTCACTTGCGTGTAGGAGCCCGTCATTCTAGTCAGGAGTTTGTATTCATTTTTGTCTCTAAAGTCGTCTGCCAAAGCACCCCCAGTAATCACAGGGACGTTCCAGAATGCCGAGTAGCGGGCTACAGGTGCAACCGCATAGTCACACACTGGACCGAGGAAGACGTCTGCCATTCTGCGTTTAGAAATCGATTTAAATCATAAAACAATATTGATTTTAATTGATAGGGTTTCAGACGAAATCATTTTTATGGAGTGGTTATTAAACAAGAATTTATGTAACTAAGGATGACGGTTTGTTCAAAACTTAGTTTTTGAAAAACTTTTTAATTTTTAAAAAAAAAGTTATTTCAAATTAGTTCAAAATACAGCAATAATCACAAAACACGATTTGGAGTTATAATTTGGAGTAACCATTTAAAAAAATAAATAAGCAAGCGAAATAAAACATCTGAAGAAATATTATACGAATTTAGTCCACAAAAATATAAATAACAACAAAAAGAGCAACAACTTGTTGTAATAGAGATCGATGGCCGCCAGTGGGCCATGGGCATCCGAACATCTAGAATCCCTGTAGGTGATGACGATCCTGTGCCTGGAAAGAATGCTGCGCGTCCTGGTGAGACCAGCCTCGATGCTCCACTTGAGCCTCGGGAGTGACCACAGGTGGTCCTTGTCAAACGGAAGCAGAACCCCCGCTCTGATGACGTCACCGTTGGCATGGCGTGTGGAATCTTTTTGGACACCGATGTCCCTCCCCTTGCGCACCTGTTTTGCAGACCCGACGTCGGCATGTTGTCTGCCGCCTAATTTCACGCATCGATGGAATTCATTGTTGCTGTTGTTGCTACTGTTGTTGCTGCTACTGCTGCTGCTGCTGCTACTGTTATTGTCGGAATGTGATAGAGCTGTTATCTGCCTTGATTTGGTGCTCCAAATGCTCCTGGTCAGCAGTGATTTTCGACCGGTCTTCAGTCTTTGAAGTTTTTTGAGGCGACGGGGATGATCGACTTGTGGTTTCGATTTGGCAACTTGATCGACTGGCGGGATGACCCCGGTCGTCGGTGTGCAGTTGGTGTCGACGTTGGGACATTTTGTAGTCGCCCGAGTGAAGTATGGTGAGGTGATGGGACTCTTTGTCTGAACAATTCGAATCTGATTATCTCGGTTGCTGTCAGTTGTCATGGAGATGAGAAACAAAAGAAGAGATAAGCAAGAAATTCTTCTACTCAGACGCATTGCCCATGAGTCTATTGCAGACATTACACGAACTCAGTCAATTAATCTCTAATGAAGAATATCATAATTAACCATAATCGATAATCATTTGAAAAACGTCGTTCCTTGAAGTTCCTTGAATCACGAGCAGGTTGAGGGCAAAAAGATGCGCATTCCTCAAGCAATGCGAATGTTTTCAGAATTCCTCAGCACATCAACTTCCCTCTGAAATCGAGTCCATGTCTGTCGAAGCCGATCGATCTCAGTGAAGGAGACTTTGATCCGAAATGAACCTACGTTATCGGCTTAAGAGACTGGTTTATTCAAGCCGACCGCGACAAATTGAGCTCTTATATAAACTCCACCAGATGCTTCCCCTCACTTTTTACCATCTCTCTTTTATATCCCAATCCTTCGTTCCTTGCACTCTAACTTCTGAGCTCGTAAGATTTGATTTTTTCCAATTTGATCCTCTTCGATTTTTCGTTATTGTTTACTTTTTGTGCTTTACTTCGTTTCTATAGAGTTTAAAAGCTGAGTTTTGATTAACTGTCTTTCGACATGTTGTCTCAAATTGTTAATAATTTGCGTAGGTTTAATGCAATTTAATTCATAGATTCACAAAAGTTAGCAAAACGAAAGCCACTCCTACTTCGGCCAGCTGATCTTCTTGCTGAAAGTATTTTCGAATTGATCCTCTCTCCCCCAATCACCGACTCAACTCGGCTCGCTGGTGAGTCTTTAAAAGTAATAAGTACTACTCCTAAAATAATGTACAAGTACTTTTGGAATTCTGAAACAGCATCATTCCCTTCCAACTTAATTCCTCTCTTAGGGGAGGCAACAAATTGAAGGATGAAAAAATGACCTGACATCATCAATCAGGAATGAATTGATTTAGGGGGTTCACTGATTTGATGAAAAGCAATGGAGACCTTGGGTCGCCGAGGATCGTCGTGGATGATGGGGATGGTTGACCCGAGGACGATGACGATGATGACATAGATGACGTCGACGATGATGGATCTCGAGGACAAACCTTCAAGTTGTAAATGTCGTAAAATGTCCTTGAAGTTCGTTTCATTTCAATTTGAAGTTTGCGAGCAGAAATTTGAGACAAAATCTTCTAGGACTGAAACAACAATATTAAAGTTTTGCCACCGATTTGTTGTCGTGTTGTGTTGTGTTTGTTGCTTTTGCTTTCCTTTTGAGATGAATTTAATTACGTCTTTAAATTTGTGTTGCTCTCGTTGTGAAACATTCCGATGATTTTGTGGATAAATATGTTGAACTAATAAATACTAATATTAGCATTGATATTTTTAATAATTATTTTTATTACTTATTAATAATTTTTCCCGATTCGTCGGTAATGACGCATTCATTTAATGATTAATTGCAAATACAATATCGTCACCATCTCTCCATCATTACCTCCATCCTCCGCCATCATCCATCACAAGCGCGATTCACATCGCAAGCAATTGGAAACAAATAAAAAACAAGAAAGAGTTGCATTCGTAGAAAATACAAATTGACTTATGTTGAACTATCCCTTTCTGGAGTGGCTTCTTTGAATAATAATAATAATAATAATAATAATAATAATAATAATAATAATAAAAGACATGATGTTAAAATATTACTACTGACACTGATACGATAACTTATTACAACATAAGATTACGACGGACAATGTTCTTAATTTATTCAATTACTAACAAATCATTTATCTGCTCCACGGACAATTGTAAGCAAAATAAATCAAAATTAAACAAATGGATTTAAACCGATTAAATGTTCCGAGAAAGTGTTCCACGATAAAAACAAAAAAACCACGTGAACGAATAAGGTAATGTGAATCGAAAAGAGAGAGAATTATTCTTCCGCTTTTTGGCCACCACAAAGCAAAGATGGCACCCAACTTGGAGTAAGTCTCTCAAGCGCTTCTGAGTTATGTCTGGAAGGAATGATAAAATGGAAAGCATGAGCTGGTAATTACAAGTGGCATGCCTCATTTGTCTCTGTTTATGAATTGAGGTCAAGAGCCAAAAGTAAATGAAAGTTAGTGCATTGTTCTAAGCTTTTTTTGTTGGGGCTTGTAGGGGAGGTGCAATTGTATGTCCTGTGTTTTTGCTGGTTTGAAAAGTTTGTTTGTTTGTTTGATTTTTACTGGAATTCTGATAAATTTCGATTTTTTTTTTAATTGATTTAATGAAAATTATTTTATGTTTTTTTTTATGCAAATAAATACAAATACAAATTAGGGGCATATTTTTACAAGCTCTAAAGATATCTCCAGATGCTGCTGCAAAAGCAGTTGAATTTTTTTCAAGAACTATTGATCGAAAACATTGCGATGGGAGAATAAATTCATTCAGTAATAACTTACTAACAAATAAATATCAAATTAATAATTAATAAATATCTCATTACCTTTAAAATGTTTCGTTGATGCGTGAATTACAGATAAAAACACAAAAGAGAAATTAATCTCAAGAGTGCCATTCCGCGTCTTGTGAAAGTCCTTGATGAGACGTACATGTGCAAGAATCTCTCGCGAAGCTTGGGATGAAAAAGAATTTTTCTCGTATTTTGCAACCGTAGGTGAGCGATAAAATGGGAATGAATGACGACTAATGAAGCTGATTAGTTCTTTGCATGCCTGATTAATTGGTTCGTTTTAATTAAATTCCAATTTGATTGGAAAGATATTGATGCAATGTTTACAAAACACTCGGCTTTCTTGCTTATCAATCAACTCCTCCCCTTTGAAAACAAACATTAACCAATAATCTTATTTATTGCTCGTAGCTTTAAACACCAAGAAACACAGAAACTTCGGTATGAAGTTAAACACGGTTGGCCGATGTTGGTCGAAGAAAGTGAGCCAGAAACAAACAAACAAACAGCACCGGATTGACCCAGGTGGAGGTCCCGGTGCATTGTGATGGTGGGTCCCATAAGCCTCTGCGCCAGGCCGTTGCCTCCCCACCTGACAAGCAAAAATAAAAAGTTTCTTTGGTTGATAGAGACCCGACCGTGCCCAAATCCGGCATTGGAAGGAAAAAGAATGCCAGACGTATGACCGTAAGACAGTATTTCCAGTCATGTGGAAAACCTTGCGAGGTGAAGGTGATCACGTATCATGGTTACAACAACATAGGAAATACATTTTCAGTAAAAGCATGGAAATACTTTTTACCAATGGTTCCTATTTCGGGCTCTTTTTGAAAGGAATTTTTAAAAAGATCAAATATGGCGGCATTGTTTGGAAATGTCGTGTTTTGTTAAATTATTTAAAGGAATTAAAATTTATTGTTTCATTATTACTTCAATTAATTATTAAATTTATTGTGACTTAAGTTTAATGTAACAATTTTTAAATTTCGATACTTTTTTGTGTGTAAATTTATAAATTAAAATACAATTTCTTGTTATAAGAATACACTGTGATGGTTATAACGCACCCCTCTAGTCGGGGGGTCGTCCATAAAAAATAACTGTGGGGAACTCCCTCTGGCAGTTGAGATATAACAAAAAAAGATACTAGATACATCTAGTTGATGGAGTTCTCGTATTGAATTGGAGGACATTACAGCTGGTAATGAAACATCAAAGTCCGTTACAGGGTGGACAGGTGAGCACTGACTTCTGACAAACTCCCGCCATCAGTTCCAAAAAATATCGACTTTGTGAATCCACGACATAAACCCCCAAAAGTGCCAGGTAATTGAACAAATATGACATTGTTAATGTCCTTTACAAAAGTTTGTTTTAATTTCAATTTATTTCTTTTTCTATTTCGCATTGAAACTTTATTTCTTCCTTTCATCTCTTTGATCGTTCGACATCTCCACAAACACCAAAACAAGTACAATGGACTGGGGGAGGATGGAAGTCATTATTCCGTGCTTCTTCGTCAACATCGGGAGCAGGAAATTGGTTACTACATCAAACTTTCAAGCGATAACCCTTACATTAATGTTTAAGAGACTAAAATTGCATTTCTTTTTTATTGATAATATGCATATTTATAATAATCTTTAAATTGGCACGTGCAATATTGACAGCGTTGCATAATTTGACATTTTGAAAATGTTCACCCAAATCGAGCCACAAAGCGGACAAAGCGGACTTGTGAACAATGGAAAATAGAAACTGCAAAAGCGTGCCTCTCGCGTTCCATAATTTATTTGTATCCCACTCACCGGAACTTTGGCTCCTATTTACGGTGTCTCGAATGAGGCAGTCGAGGATGTCATAAAATTTCTGGAAGGAAGCTAAAATCCCCGGCCATCCGGAACTCTAACTCTGGATCAAGAGATTATTGGACTTTCCATCACATGCCGTGTCTAGGAAATAAATTCCATCAAATCATCTTTTTTTTTTCTTGAAGATTTTCCTCTATTAAGATTGCATTCAATTCATACACAATGACATTTCGTGGTAGCCTTAATCATGGAATTCTAGATATCAACGCCTTGATTTACGGACACAATGGATGTCTTAAATGCATTGAGAAGGTGTTTTTGATGTTTAAAACCAATTATCTTGATCATGAAACCCACATTTTACTCACAAAATGTTGAACAACATCTCAAGTATAAGTCATTAAAACCCCGGATAATGGCGAGATTTCTCAGAAAACCTCTAAAGTATGATTGATTCATTTGTTAGTTTTTCTTGAAAACCTACAATTCAAGTATTTTGAAAAATTCAAATTAATTTTTAATTAGGTTTAGCCAGTTTAAATAGGTTTTGTTTCGTCACGATAACTCCACATTAGTTAATTCTTATGTCGCATTTTTCTGGATTTCATTAAAAAATCTCTTCATTTGCATTGCTTCTAATTCTTGCTCGAGGAAAGATTTGATGATAGTCAAAATTCTTTTAAAAAAACATTTTGAATGTTTTAAAATTGTGAAATAATAACTTCTTATCTTTTTTCTTAAAGAAATGAAGTATCAAAGTGAAAAACAGAGTCACATGCCGTTTAGAGATGCCTTCTTAGAAATCGTGCTACCCTTTTGTGATTTAAAAATAATGAGATAATAATTATAATATAATTTAACAACAACAAACAAAGATTAAAGTTTAATAAATTTTAAAAAAATAAGCAGGAAAGTCATTTCAGCTATTTCCAGGAAGCACGAGAAGACAAATCTTTCATAAAATTGGCTGCTTTATATATTAACTTTTTTTTCATTCACGCTTCAACAATTGAAAAATTAGAGAAGTGCCCCAACAACGACTCGGGGCCATGACCCCCCCCAGTCCCAAACGCCATCTCTGGCTATAATTCAGTTTTACTGGCAGACAGCTTCCCAAGCGATAAAGCACAATATAACCTGAAGGTCTGAAGTTTTCGTTGTGAATCTTTTATTCATATTTTGGACCACCGAAGGTCGAATAACACCAGCTGTTTGGAGCGATAAAGGACAATTACAGAATAATGAGAGGCTCTCGAGAATTGCAATAAATTATTATTTAGCGAATAAGTCATGAGTGATTCTAGTCGCTTAATAAGGAATAAATTTATCCCAATTAGAAATCTCATTATAATGATTTGTTTGCAATAAAAATGCCTCGTTACGCAGATTTCTAATCAATTGTGAATAGTTTTTCCAAAATTCTTTTGCCGTCATTTCCCAGACTGATCTGGTATTTCAATATTAAAGAATGTCTAACTTTTAAAAGAAATGTTATTTGGTCGAAATCGACCTCTTCCACCAAACTTTCAAGTTTAGCAAATAAATTGTTGCTATGAAACCGTTCAGTCGCTTGTGGACTCTCCCTCACTTAGTTTTGACAGTATCGACCGAAGATGACGAAGAGTAATGACGTTAGGTAATCATCGATTGCAGACCTCATTCGCTCGCCAGGATTTATTGATAGAAATAATATGAACGAGTCTCGCATTTTCGAGAGGAAGACATATTTCTTACTCAGACAGGATCTTAATGAAAATAATGAAAGTAATACTGCCTCCCCCCCCCCCCGATTTCAACTTTATTGCTTTTGAAGGCTGTCATATTTAAACCAATCAGCACTAAATGCAAAGCCATAAATAAAGCAAAAGACCGAACATGATCCAAGGAGGAATAACAGCTCTTGAGCGGAAACTGATCAGCAAATTAAACTTCCAAACACAAGTTTAGCAAATTATTTATTGAAGGTATAACGAATCTTAGGTTTTAAGACATGGTTGATGGTGTCAAAGAAGTGTTCCTTAACCTGCCTTCTGAAATCTTGATACCAGGCAACTATCAACTTCCTCCAGGCCAAAATATCCTTCTTGGTTAAGTTGAGCCTCAAAGTAGTTATTAGATCTCGAGTGATTGTCCTAACAAAGAGCACAGGAGCTCTGTACCTCTTCAAGAAGTGGTGACAGCAGCTGTGCCACTGGGCGGCAGTCGAATTCCAATTGTGAGGATGCGAGCGCTTGTAACCGGCCATCGAGAAAACTTTGCGACTGGCAACGTCGAAGAAATAACCACCCTCTTCAGTAAGAAAATCATTGAACTTGAGATTTTCTCCAGCAGGTATAAAACTCAATAATGGATCAGCAGCAGCAGCAGCATCTAAATTCAAATCATGCCCATTTGAATAGCACTTGTTGGCCAGATTTGCATGCTCGTCTGCCACAAAGGAGGGGGGACGGTCTTCTATGATTGGAATCGAACCCATGGAGAGGGCCTCATATATCCGGTAGGTCTCCTCGTTGAGCCCCACCGGACAGAGGGTGAAGTCGCTGTTCTTAAGGATGTAGTGGTAAGAAAAAGCCTGTTCCTGAGGTTCATGTTCCAACCATCTTTGAAGAAGAAACTATTTATATATATAAATAGTAATATAATAATAATAATAATATAAATTAATTACAAATATAAATAAAAAGAATAAATCAAATTAATCAAAATGTCAGAACATTTTTATGAATAGTTACATGACAAATGACAAATTCATCCATTGTTATGCCTCATAATAAATCGATGTTATCAAGAAGTTGTCTGCACTGCACCAAGATAACATGTCAACATTTACGTAAATCGAGGCTAGAACAAGATATGTCAAGTAATAAATGATATTTTGCTTAATAAATCATAAACAACATCATCACCACCACCAGCATCATATCATCATCAACTCACTCATTTCTTATGCCCATGAAGCACAATGGAGGTTTTCCAGAATTTTGGCCACCAAGGTCATCCACAAGGACCTGCCTTGAGGATGACTTGTAAACTGTCCCCATGAAATTGCAGAAGTAAGGCCGTCTGAAGTCGAGATCAAAGCTGATGGAAATGAGAGGCGGAAAGTGTCGGTACCTGTTGGAGTTACTTCCGTTATCAGACGACGGTTTGGGTCAAGTTAAGGTTACCATGCTTCAGATATAAAAATAAATAAGATGTAAAAAAAAACAGTTGGTAAGATATTTAGAAATCTTAATTAATTAATTTTTAATGACCTTAAAGAGTCCTGATTGTTTTTACAGCAATTTGTAATTTGAATCACAGTCATAATTTAGGACTTATTTTGCTAACAATAATTTCACTAAATTAAAGTCCCTCAGGAAACTCACGATGCCACACCGAGGGGCCAGCGAAAAACGATGTCAGCGAATTTTGAAATCTCCACGGCGTTGTAAGTCACGAAGACGACTTTTAGGATCCCCCCATATTTGGAGAGATAATCTTTAATCCAGTCATTCTTGCATAGTTCGTGGCCAATCATGACAAGTCCAACTTTTGTCCTTGGTCTGTCAAAGAACTTTTTCAATATGTCTTCCTTGTGTTTATCTTTAAGCTGGGTAAGAAAGATACAATTGTCAAAAAATCAAGTTCCCAGCAAGCTGAATGAATTTGTCAAAAATAAAAACCTGGGTAACTGTGAATTTGTGAGTCGAGTTAAGAGCAATTAACATTTGATTTGTGGTTTTAATTTCCAGTTTCCATGAATTTCATATTTAATATGTCAAATTACAGTTTATTTATCCAATCATAGTTGTAAAATGATTACATTTTAACCCAGCTCCCGTATTTCAGTTTGGTCCCAAAATTAATTGAATTCAATTTTTCAGAAATATCTAACTTTTTCTCTCCCCATCAAATGATCTAAGATGGCTTTCATTTTTGCAATGTTTGCTTCTGAACGACCATTCCCGACCAACAAAAGCATCCTGCTCTCCAATGATTCACTACTATTTGATACCAACCTAGGTTTTGGAAAATTACACTTTGAGACTTGCATTACAAGAATGAAAAGTGAAGCACCCAATTTAATGTAGACAAACACAACTGGTTGGGGATCGTTCTTAGTGATTCTGAATTATAATAATTGTTGATAAATGAATCAATATTCATTTTAATGTGTCCCACCAGCAAGACCCTAAAGATTGAGAGCAAGATATCCTACATTCATATAAATCAGCAAAAAAACAACAGAAAAATGATGCAACCTCCAGTAAATAGTTTGACTGAAGTGTTACAATTTTAAGGGAATATCTGAGTCATCATCATTCCAAAATCACTTCCTGGTGAATTTGCAAAAGATGATAAACTTAAAAACCATTAACAAGAACCATTAATTCCCCTTCAAATTAAGAAAGAAGATATTTGCAAATAAGGCATTAATAATTAATTTCTTTGGTTGAACCATTAATTTACTATATTAATGATAACTATAATAGTAACAATTATAATAACGATTATTTGATCATTTGTATATCTCACCTAAAAGAAAAATTTTCGACATTGTGAACCATATTCTTTCCAGCATCCAAGATATCAAACCACAAATATCTGGCTAGAATGTAATATAATATAAACATAAGTCAGGCAGTAGTTATGAATCTGTGGAAAGGTACGAAAACTGTCAAACCTATTTTCATATCCCCCCATATCGCTACAATGTGCTGCGTCTTTAGAACATCCGAATCAATTCCGTGTTCCACAACAGGGGCAATATTGGGAGAAACCACGGTGGTGTTACTATCTGGATAAACATACTAAATTAGAATTTTTTTAGGGCTATTGTTATTATTTACAAAAACTCACAATCGTTTCTCTGATTAAACTCGTTCAATGCAAACAGCACAAACAGAATAAAACAGTAAAATACAATACATATTCGAAAGTCCTTTCTAAACAATTTCATGTTGAGGAGCATAAACAAAAATTGAAAAGTTGTCTTCGCTCGCATTCGAATTTTACTTTACAACGTTTTTTGTTACGTTTGCATTTTGATTAAAACAAACTTGTAAACAAATGAATATTTATTAAATTCAAATTTAAATATCTCACAAAATTATAGGATCAGTGTTAAGTGTAATATTTAAAAACATGCCCTATTACGGCTGAATACAAGGATTCAAATAGCCCGATTTTGTCCGTGTCTATGTTTGTTAGTCGAAAATTACATGTACATTAAGTTTGAGGCACTTAAAATTAAAACATTGTATTATTTTAGTTAGACGATTACATTTAATTACAATCGTGAACGATAATCGTATTTGTTTGTCAAAATGAACCTGGAACTACTCGGTATTGTCTGCTTTTGTACTTGATTATGTTACGAGACACGATGACGATTTTTTGAAGGTGTTTAATGACTCTTATTTTGAAGTATTTCAACTTTTTGTTTCCAGAGTCATTTGGTCAAAACTATCCAGAAGTGAGTGGCTTAGAATTAATTAAAAAGGACTGTCTACGTATTTAATCACTATAAAGATGTTCCTTACTGCATACAGTTTACGTTAGATTTATGAGATGCATTGAAGAATGTCACTGCAGGATTTTGATGGAGTGCTGGATTGTGTTAGCATGGCAGTCACTTGTGCCTTCAACAGAAGAGGCACATTGTTGTCAGTTGGATGTAATGACGGTCGCATTGTCGTATGGGATTTTTTGACTCGGGGCATTGCAAAAATCATCAGTGCACACATTCATCCTGTCTGCTCTCTTAGGTTTGTTGTGTTAAGTGAATCTGCTTATTTTTTTTGTTTACATTTTATGGCTTTATTTTAAGTCAGTTTGCCTCTTATCAAGAGGTTGAATTTTAATCCAGTTAAGAAATTTAGCAGACATTAATTTTGCCTAATTTAATTTTCAGTGAATTTTAGTATTTTTTCTTATTTTTGTTCTCAGTCGATATTGTACAATTCTGTTATTGTTTTTCTTTCAGATTGCATATAAATTGAAATTACTTCATTACAGTTATTATTATCAATAAATATTTTAGCACAACATCGGAATCGATTTACGTTTGAGTTGAAATGAAAGTTTTTAAATTTTTTTAAACATGGGAATTCATAATCCAACATTCACGAGAAAGCATATCCTTGCTTGTCAAGTGGCAAATATTGAACTAATTCCTCCTCTTTTTGTTGCTATAAGTTGGAGCAGGTCTGGTCACAAGTTGCTGAGTGCTGCAACAGATTGCACCGTCTCCATATGGGATGTTTTTTCTGGAGACTGTGATCACACGTACAGGTTTCCATCTCCAGTTCTGAAAGTTCAATTCCATCCCAGAGATGAGTGAGTTTTCATTTCTATGTTGATGCTGTACTTAATATGTTAATAAAAAAAAGATTGGTTATATTTTTTACAATTCTTTTCATTTCACGTGTTCTTCTGAGTTGAAATTGTTGAGAGCAAAAAGACTTTTATTACGTAAATGTTGATTTAATCAATCCAATATATATTTTTTATTATTTTCTTTAAAAATAAACACATTCTAAATATGTTTAAAATACTTGAAAACAAATCAAAACATCCATGTAACTCCTCTCCATTCTGACGTCACTCCTACGCTCGTTGCAGTAAAATATTCCTGGTGACTCCCATGCGACATGCAGCCGTCATGATGAACGTCGAAAAGTCGCACAGTGTCGTCCCAGTTGATGACGACGTGAGATCGATGTTGTCCTTGTGTAGAAGTTCTTGAGTTTATTTTTAATTGTGGCTTCTATTCAAAAGCAAGTTTTGCACTGGTGCAAAATAGATTACAAACCCCTATGCAATTTTGCACGACAATATTATTTTATTATTATTGTTATTATTATTATTATTATTATTGTTGTTATTGTTATTGTTATTATTTAGAGAAAGAAATGAATCTTTGCACTTGAACTTTGTATTTTCAGGGTGACTTGAATATCTGTGCATCTTTTGATCGCAGGGGAGATCACATATTCACTGGGAATGCCAAAGGAAAGGTACGTTTGTCAGAATCAGAAACATTGTTGACATTTTTTGTTGACAAAATCTTATTATAACTATTTATTTATGCAATTAATTGGGCATAATTATTGTGAACAAACAAAGCAACTACATTCTGCAGATCATGGTTTTTGATTCGAGCACACTGGAGCTGAAAGCCTCGTTCAGAGTCGCGACGTCGACTTCGAGCACGACTTCTCTCAAGTCCATCGAGTTCTCCAGACGTGGAAAGTCGGTCGAAATCGTTTTGTCGAACAGTTTCTTATCTCGAGGATGGATTATGATCATGATTATGATTAAGATTCCAATCAAATTGTTTCCAAACAATTCCAATCAATTCCAAACGAATTGTTTGACTCTAGAATTGTAGATAATTAATTTTTTTACTGCTATTGTTATTGTGCATATCTGTATATATGATTAAGTTTGTATTGTTTCATTTTATTGTCTTAAGCTGCTTCCTGGTCAACTCGGCGGACAGGATGATACGAGTGTACGAGAGTGGAGAGGTTCTCGCCTGTGGAAAAGACGGAGAGCCAGAACCAATCCAGAAGCTGCAGGACCTCGTTAACAAGTTGGTGTTGATCTAAAGTAGAAGAAGAAGATGATGATGATGATGGAAATGATGAGTGTAACTACGATGGTTGATGTTGACTAAAGATGCCAAGTTTTTGTTACAAAGATGTTGCCACATTATGAATTGATTCTCATCATCATCACCATCCTCATCATCATCCTCATTACCATCATAATCGTCCAGGTCTTTGTGGAAGAAGTGCTGCTTCTCCGGGGACGGAGAGTACATCGTGGCAGGATCGGCAAGGCAGCACTCCCTGTACATCTGGGAGAAGGCGAGTGGAAACCTGGTCAAGTTTCTCCTCGGAACGAAGGGTGAAATGCTGCTTGACGTAGTGGTGAGCTGAGTTTGCAATGAACTTGTCGTTACCAGTTCATCAGTACTTGTCAAGATGTTCTCAATATCATTTTTCTCTCTATCTAATTTTAATTACACTACATACCTTGTTTGTTTTTTTTTTGTTTTTTTGTTTTGTTTTTTTTGAGATATTTTTTACGAATTATGGTGAAATTTAAGTCTTATTAGATGTAATTTTCAATTCTCCGACGAACCTTTCGCCCAGTGGCACCCTGTCAGGCCGATCATTGCTTCCATCTCAAGTGGAGTGGTGTCCATATGGTCTCAAAATCAAGTGGTACGAATGCTTTGCAAAAAACCTCTGCCTGTTTATCGAACGAAATTGCAGGCTCGTCTTTATTTTTATTTTTAAACAGGAAAACTGGAGTGCGTTCGCCCCCGACTTCAAGGAACTGGACGAGAACGTCGAGTACGAAGAGAGGGAGTCGGAGTTCGACATCGAGGACGAGGACAAGGAAGTTCAGGAGATCAAAGGTCAGAATTAATTCGTCATTTAATCATTAATTCATTGTTAACTGATTAATAATTAATCAATAATAATCGATTTGTAACTCGACGCCACTTTTGCATGCATTTTCTCGAGAATCGATAAGAGTCAGAAGTGACATCCGATGTTGTTTCCTACAGCGGCCGATCCGGTCGACGAGAACATAGATGTGGACGTGACCACCATCGAGTCAGTTGCAGCATTCGTGAGCAGGTAGCTGTCATCAGATATTCATGTTTCTGATCTTATTGGTGATAATATACTACTACTACTACTACTACTGCTGCTGCTGCTGCTACTACTAATAATAATAATAATAACAATAATATTTCAGCTACACGGAGTTGCCTACTTTGATGATTAAGATTGTGATTTTATTAAGTCATTATTATTGCTATTAAGCTGTTGATATGTCAATATATGTTGTTTATATCATCTGTCACAACATTGAAGTGCTTGTGATGTTAACTCACAGATATATTAGCGTTTCTAATTACATTAGAGTTGATAAAATTGAAATGCTGTATGATAAGCTGTCAATTTTCAGCGACGAAGAAGATGACGAGGGCAAGGTCCTCTTATTCCTTCCAATCGCTCCGGAGGTAGAAGATGCCGAGGAATGCTGGGGAAATGAGGTATCCTCTACGGGAAGCATTATTCGTATCAATCGTTGTCAGCAGGGCACTTTTATTTTTATATGACATTCGAGGATCGTCGTTTTATGCTCTTCAAAACTCGACCTTCGTTGCTTTGCTTCTTCGTCATTACTTGTAACATTTGCAAATGTTCACGACATTTGTTCAACATCGCAATGCCACCGCCCACAATGAAGTTTCGCCGTTCTAATGCAGAATGTCCAAGATTCGACGCCGGCTTCCGAGAGAAAGAGAAGCTCGTCAAACAGAGACTCCCCGTCTAAGAAACGCAAGACCAAAGTTATTGACATCGACCTGCCAGATGCTCCCACAGATGGTGGATGATTGAAATAGTTTCGAATCAACCTAGATGACTATAAGTGACTCATCTTTTGATCGATTTTCAGAAGTCCATCCTCTCCTGAGCAGCAAGAAGCCTGCCTCCGAAAAATCTGGTCAGAAAAGAGCCCCGAGCAAGCCCTCGAAGGGCGGAAAGGGTCAGTCGGGTTCGAAGGGGGAGTCCAGGTCCAAGGGTGGAAAGGGAGGCGGAGTTGATTATTACAAGGAGAACGACTCTTAAACTGTTACGACAAGGGCATTCAACCGTGATTCCACTGACCGTATCTTTTGCACGTTTGTTTTTAAAGGGGGAATTGATCGAAATTGATCACCGCACGAGGCTTTACGGAGGTGACGAGCGATTTGTCGTAATATTGCATGCTGTTTGAGACGAATAACAATAAAAAAAAATATCTCACCAAGTGTTTCAAATATCATAGGATGAATCAGGCGTCGGTGTTAAGCCACTGATGGCGAGCGCGGCAGCTGTTGCGTTGTCCCTACCTCACTCAGCCCAGCAGGTGGCCTCTTCCTTTGAAGCTCAAAACTATCGCCGGACCGTCAAGTCGATTGCTCTTGACTGGAAACTGTTCTAACCTTTTCCGAGGTTTTCGCTGGTTGCCGGAGTCCCGACGTTTGATTCATTCATTCGTGTGTTTCGTTCGCCTCTCCAATTCGTCATTGCCTCTCAAATCCATGATTCCTTCCCTGAATTCCTCGTAACTATAAGCCAGAAAGTGCGATGCGAAAGCACCACTGGTAGGTAGCTAGTTGCGGAAGTGATTTGTCTGTCGGCAAAATCAAAAACGTGGAGATTTTATCGATCCGCGAACGTTCGGCACGCAAAGATGATGATGATGATGGTGTTTAAGGGTATTATGAAGATGCTAAAGGTAATTTTTATGCGTTATTTTGTCTAAAACATGATGCCGAAGATAAAAAAAAAGAAAGAGGTCACTTAATTTAATATGCCATTACGACAGGGGGATTCAGCCCGCGCCATAATTAATAATAATTAAATTTGAAAAACAATAAATGCTTACAATAGGTACTTACCTATAAATAAAATGGTTAGACCTAACCTCTACACAGCTTTTACAGGAAAGATCAAGTTCATGTTGATTTTTCCATCTGAGATTATTTTTCTGTCAAACTGACTTGAGTTTGACTTTTCAACACGATGTTGAAATAGACAAACATCCCAACGCGGACATGAAATGACGCAGACGAGTGCGATGAAATTGATTGGGCGGGAAAAAGATATTTGTGTGGCTTTAATAACAACATCAATTGCTTGCATGTAAATGTGTTCCCTCATAAATATTCTTAATGTTCTCATTTAACATGGTTTAATGCAAACACCGAATCAGTTAAAATCAGAAACGATATAAATAAATCAATAAAATAATTAGTAATTGAAAAATTAATAACCAAATACAACTGGATTTTCAATAGAATTTCACTTTTTTTTGTTAATTTTTTTGGATAAAGACATGACTTCACATTTAACCTTTTTCCTGATACGAGACGATTATGAAATTTCAAACAATTAATTTTTTTCGTTCAGAACGAGTTAAGGCGTATTGCCTGTTACCCCTGTTGATGACAAACTAAATACTTAATGAATTAAAGTACTCACGACTAACAGTCATTACAAAGATGACAAATGATTACATGGCTTGATGATATTGAATCGAATAGGAACAAATGCTTTTATATCACCAAATTAAGTGCCTATTAAGCTTTCCAATGATTATATTATCAATTTGTTGTATTTAATTGATAATTAATTTAAATTAATAATGTTAATTATATTGTGTCATTATTCGAGAATGACAAATAATTACATCTTAACTGACCAAAGTTGAACAATCCCATAACTTAGTATTGAACCGCTCAACTTAAACCTAACCATGTCAAAACGCGGTAAACTCCGCCCATCTCCTTTACAATGATTGATGTTTTTTTCTTGAATGACATCCATAATTAACCAATGGAGATCATTTGACACGAAAGGTGATCACCAACGATCGTGTAAATATGTATCGAACAGCATTGCAAAAAAAGCTTATCATGAATAACTAAGTAATTAAAGGCTTTAAAATTTAAAAACACAAACAGATAATATTTTGAAAATCTTGTTAAATGAAGTGAACATGTCGTCCTTGATCGCTTCTCTGTCGTCAGTAACCTCAGAAACGTCAAAGTCTTCAGATTTCTACGCCCGACTAAAGTCCATTCTTTCGCCCATGCCTTCCTGTGAGGATTTCACAACCGAATCCACACATCCGACTTATTCGGAATGGAAAAGAAAGATCAAATGCGCTAATGACTTGGATTGCATGCAAAAAGAATTAGACCAACAATGTGGAACAAGTCTTTCCAGAGAAGTGGACCGAGCGAAGGATTCTCTCAGGATTCCCAAGCACGTTGACGTCAATGGATTTCATAATCCTATGAATAATCTCTTCTTATCCAATTATTCCATGTCTTTTAAATCCCCTGGTTTTGAAGCCAGCAAACCAACGATTCAAGACAACCCTTCTACCTGCAGTCTATTTTCCACCCAAATTCCTTCAACCGGATACTCCAGCGGCTCGTTGCATTCTTCGTTCGTTTCATCGACACTGGAGGTTCAGAAAGATCAACCAGACTGCCCTATTATGTCCGTGAAACTTAGTAATCCCTCATCCGGTCTGGACAACACAACTGATAACCTAGCCATGTCTAACGGGGGAAAACCTCAAGCCAAAAAGAGCTCTGCAGGACATCGCAAAAACATTTGGAAAAATCAGACCTACGCCGATCTCATTTGCAAAGCCATTCTCAGTTCGCCATCTAAAAGACTCACCCTGAGTCAAATTTACGATTGGTTGATTGAGAACATTGAGTATTTCAAAGCCAAAAAAGATGGGAAGAGTTCCGTGGGGTGGAAGGTGAGGGAGTCATTGACGTGATCAAAAGTTCAGCTTAAATTGAAAAAACAAATAAGTAATAAATAATTAATAATAATCGCTTGAATAATTTAAATTTAAAAACAATTTTAAGCTTATTTTAAACATTTAAATGAATAATTTGGACTAATTCTCAAGAAATTCTATTTTCCTAAAGACATCAATCACACCGTAAAATATTTCCACAGAACTCAATACGTCACAATCTCTCCCTGCACAGCAGATTCGTCAGAATCCAAGGTCACGAATCGGGTAAAAGTTCATGGTGGACAGTTGACCTCACAGCAAAATCCTCCAGGCGCTGCAAAAGGAAGGCCCTTCTCTCCGACCCCTCCAAGGTCAACCATGGGTTTTCCAAGACAGCCACAACAACATTCGGTTCTCAAATACCAACACTTTTCCGTTACCAGACGCCATACACTGGGTACTCTTTGAATGGGCAATCCTCGTCAACACAAGGCTCTTTCTACCAACCGAACAAGGACGGATGGATCGGTGGTGGATGTAACACGAACAAGTCCGATTTCTCTTCTAAGATCGTCGATGACAAATGTTCATTTTCGTCCTGCTACTTTCCTTACAGCGATCTTTACTCTTGCTACTACTCGAATTCTTTCCTGCCCAGCACTCTAGCTCCAGTTGTCGACACGAGCAACTACATTACTACTAGGAACAACGGCAATAATTACAGCTGCTACAGCAGAGCGACAAACAACGACAAACCAGTTAGCAACGGCCGATATTTTCCATCTGGCAGTTTGAATCAATATGACAATTTGTTCTACCTCAAAAATTCGGTTGGGTTTCAACTTGTTAATCCAAGTGGCACCAATCTTCCCATTTTGGGGGACGTGGGCGACACCACCCGATGTGGGGGCTCTTTGGACGATGGGAAAACATTGCCGGGTTTGTTCTCGTCGCTATACAACGAATTCGACAATTTCAAGGGGATCCGTCAGGGGAACTTGGATTACATTTGCTCGCCGGGTTACGATTATCATATCGCACCACCCAAGTACAGCTATCACAGCATGCAGCAGACGACTTTGCCAGAAGAAAGAAACTTTATGGCGAATTACAAGAAACTTCCTTTGTCTGGGTTTATGGAAGATGTCAAATTGAATCTACCAGAGCAGAATATGAGTATTACTTAACAAAATATTTCATAGATTCTGTTCCTAACAGAGTCATATTAGCTCTTAAATGGCTCTAGTGAATTGCATATTTTGTTTTAATTAATCTTGAATTATAATAGGCCTGTACCACGCAATGTGTTAAAGAGGCAAAGGCCATCGGTTGTAAGCGATTGTAAATAAATGTAAAAGAGTAAATAACTTGTAATATATTATTTATTTTAACCTCATAATAATTTTCACGACGTCTTTTGAAGTGTTAACTAAAGTGAAATAAATGGTTTGCACATAATAATGAACTTCAGGACTTCCATAAAAATTATTAAACACCTTTGAAATATAAAATAAAACGTACGCACGTTTATTTTCTAATTAAAAAGTGATTAAATTATTTATTAATAGAAAAATTTTATTTAATGATTCATTTACATAATAGTTTGAGTTTCAACAATTTGACATTACGACAAGGAATTGCCTCGTTATCTTTACATAATTAAATGTTTGGATGATCGGTTGTTCAATTCGATATTCCCCAACGTCACTAAATCCACTTTTAAGCAAACAAATTGAATTCTTCGAAGTGAATTATCCTTTTGAAAATTGTTGTTCGAAAATTATTTTAATGCAAAGAGATTAACTTTAATTGACAATTAATTTTTAAAAAGGTTTCACAATAAATCAAATTTTTTTTAAATGGATGCCATTAATTTCGTTTTCTTGGTTACATTGGCGTTCCAACAACCAATCCTGGCCATTTTCTGCTACCAGTGTGAGGAATGTTTCATTCCAGAAAATCTCCAGGAATGCCCTCCAGGGAGAAACAAATGCATCTTCGAGCATTTCGTAATGGTCAGATCCGGTGAGGCATTAATTATTCATGCAATATTTATATTTAAAAACTAATTTAGGCATTTTTATCTTTAGAAATAATCTGATAAAACATTGCGCCATCTGCTAATTACAGCCCATATCTAGTGATCATTCCCCCAGCTAGGTTTAGGTTCGATGTATTATTGTGGATTCTAAAAAACGAAGAAACATTCTCATTTGATCGACACATCCTTCATAAAAATTATTCTTGTCCAGGAAAAGAATCCGTTAGAAGGAGTTGCATGTCGGAAGAATTTCCAAATCAATGCGACCAACTAACGACCGGGAAAATGAATACGATCGTCTGCAGATGCGACTTTGATTTCTGCAACGGTCACAAGATTGCCGTAGGACCTGGAGTAAATGACAGGTATTATCAAGTTCCCTACAAGCCTTTGGAAGATTCATCTGCCCTTAGAGAATCAAAGCTTAGGGCAAGGGAGGAGGCAAGTGACGATGAATTGTGGGCCAACGCGCTTCATGATGGAAAGGTTGAACTGGAGAAGAAAGATTAGAATGCAAGGGAATTTCGAAGAATTACAAATTGTTCCCGTTTTATTGAGAGGAATTGGAAAGCAGTGCATCTGAAGAAAGCGACGCACTTGGAATTTGAAGTATTGCAGGAAATCGACCGAGGCTCTTCCTTTTGAAGACGAAAACTTGAAAAATAAGAATTGGGCAAAACCTTTCTAAGCATTTTCAATTAGTGCTTAAAGATTTTATAATTCTCATTTGGAAATAAAAATAATACATATTTCAGAAATATTGGACCTTTTTAGTAAATAGTAAAAATTGAATTTGGAAGTAACAATTTTGAGTACTTTATTTGAGCCATGTTCCTATGTTGCAAATAGTCAAAAGTTATGCTAATAATTTAAACCCCACCAAAAAATGAGTAAAAATGCTTAAATTATGGAATATTCTTGTGATGCAAGAATTAATTTCATAATGAAAACTAAAGCTTTACCAATTCTCATTTGTCAATAATGTTTGAAGAAAACGACATGTACAAATAATCTTTGTACCTTCATTACGTCAGTGAATGTTTTTTGAATTCCTAAAGCAAACAAGATGGCGGTTATAAAGTTAATTTGAAATATTTTAATTTGGAAAATTAATTTTAAATTAATGGTTAATTTACCAACAAAATGAATAAGTGAATTTTTCAATCAATTCGTGCTGTAAAGATTTGCGATGAATATCATAGAAATCATGGGATGAAGTCCCCGAAATAAATATTATATAACGAATTATTAAAAAATAAACCTTGTTATTGCACACATGTCTTTGCTGTATTACTTATAAAAATAATAATAAATTAAATTATGTAATAACTCAGAAAGTCGACAAAATCATCGAGAAGTTATTCCCTGCTCCTGATGCTTGATGTTTTTTATCAATCTTTCCCTTCGGCTGACAGTTTCGCCAGTAACGTCAGTTTTTTTCCGCTGAGATTTGGAGGACTTGGAAGAGTTTACTGCTTCCAATGTGAGGACTGTTTCGTGCCAAGAAACCTTACAATTTGTCCGAATGAAGCAAAGAAGTGCTACTTCGAACACGTCCTGACTTTCGACCACGACGAAGTGGGTCAGTATTAGTTAATTACGTGAAGCTTTTTGAAAACTAGGTAGGATTATGGAGGATGACATTTGTTTTACTAAAAATTAAATGAAAATGTTAAATTTAGGAGATATTTTTAAATTAAGTCTGATATTATAAGACTATTATTTCATCCAAGTTAGTAAGAGAACAGGTTGCAAGGAAATGCTATCATCAAAAATCAACTCATGACGAATGTGATGTCGGTTTCTTGATCGGGAAGAAAATATTTGCTTGTATATGCGGCTTTGACGCCTGCAACTCGCATTCAGTGAGTTTTAAATAATTTTGTATTGAAACTATCTTCTAATTTTATATTCGTCACGTGTCATTTAATTTAAATATATGTAAATCATCGAGCATAATTGCTTTAGAAACAAATTTTATATCAGATAGCGCAGATCCCTTCTAATGCCTCTGCGTAGTGTTTCGTGCAGACGGCATCGTGTGACCTCGATAACGAATGGTGTTGTTTTGTATTGAAGGTGATGATTGGACCCACTTTCTACCAGAGGTATTACATTCTGCCGAAAACTTTATCAGGCGTCGATTTTCCAGGCTGGGAACAGAGCAGAACAAGCTCTTCCTGCCGCGATAAAGTTCCGAATCTCGTGCTCTACGCTAGTCTCGCATACTTTTTTAAACTGTGTCGATTTGCCCCATGTCATAAATTTTATACTAGTTTCTATCACTAACCATACGATATTGAGACTTGTGATACTACTAGCCAATTAACTACCCAGGACGTGCAAACTCTTCAATTTACTCACCACAAGACTAAGCAAGATAATCTGATTTAAAACTTAACCAAGCCAATCCAAGTGCTAAAGAAAACGTTGACTCCCAAAGCCAAAACATCAGCAAACAATGAGCTTTCAAATTTTGAAAATGACTCTTCAGGGTTTCAAATTAAAATCATCCTCGGTAGCAACGATTTGAAGCATTGTATACAGATAGGTTATGAGACTCTAAGTTTAGCAAGAAACTGAGCAACACCTTATATCGAACAAAACTGCAAAAAATAAAAAGTCCCAAGAGGAAAGCCAAGTAATTAATTAACAAATGAATAATATTTGCACTGCAAATGGTGGTCCTTGTAGAACCAAATTAAACAAAATATTCCAATCGAGGCAGGGACATTGTAAAATGCAACTTAAAATCACTCAGTCGTTTTAGTAGCGGAAGGTCCTCTCTGCAAAGCATGTGACTGGTTGACCTGAAAGAAGTTATCACTGAGTTAACTTACATCTCGTAACAAATTCTGACCGTCCATAAGTTGTATAAATGAATCCCTTTATCAGCAACCTCAAGCAAGCACATGTTTTACCTCCTCAATAAGAGACTGATAAGCTTTGTAGTCCTTTTCAGCCATTTTGATTTTCACCCAATGAGGAGTGCTGGGAACCAAGTAGAGAATAGCAGCTTTCATGAAGAGGAGCAAGTGCTGAAACAAACACAAGGAAAGCTTAAAAGTGTTTGAAGAGGCTGCCAAACTTCATTTTTGATTGAATCAATTTTTCTTTTTGGCTATGAAAATCACAAACCTCGACGATGACAAAGGTGAGAAGAATGCCAATATCAGAAAATCCCATCGTGGACCGGAAATAACTGACCACTTCGTAGTCCATGGCAACAAGGGCACAGTTTGTGATGACTGCCATGACACCTAGGAGCTCAAAAGCCACCTGGAGAATCATAATTTGAACTGAAGCATTTACTGGGGTGTTGGTGGCAAAGCAGGCTCATCTCGACATCATCTGACAGTTTCTTCATCAAGAAATGTAGCAGTAACTGTTTGAGCCACTTGCATGCCCAAACTATAAGTTTAAAATAACAGCCAAGAGTGAAGGCAAGCTGCCTAAAACCCACCAGCCAGGTTCCAATGCCATCACACTGCTTCGGTGCAGGTTTCCTGAGAATGAAGCATAGTTTGAAGGCATCCATTCTCAACTCGATCAGATTGCTTACAAGGGCCCAAAACCCAGCCACGGGGTACACGGCCGAGAAGAGGAACACATAGCCGAATTGGAAAAACAGCTCGAGGAAATCATCCAGTGTCGACTGAAATGCAAGTATGCACCACACATAAATATCTTTTATCAACAACAATATAATACTAATGCTAGGTCACAATAAGTTTTATAAAAGACGACCAATGTCGTGAAAAATGCCAACACTCAAAAACGTAAACATTCTACAACTCGACTTTTAAACATGTTCGTGAACGAAAAATGACAAAATCCAACCTCATATTCCTGTTTGATCAAGTCCTTCTTGATCTGACGATCGAATTCCTTCTGCCCATCGCTGCCACGAAGGGCCTCCACCTTTTTTGCCCTGTACATCAAGTATGGCAACACAGCCTCCTGGACTTGCTGGATGATCTGCCAGGTTATCAAGAGTGTGGCCAAGTTCTGCAGGCAGAGGATTAATATCTTAATAAGGAGTTAAATTTTACCAGTAAATTTTATCTTATAATTTAAAAAAAATGTTCATTTTGATCTGTTCAAATCGTTCGAATCAAGTAAGAAAATGGTTGTTGCATTAACTTTAGGGTAAAACTAAGTCCGCATAATTTACGTAATAATAGTCCTGGAACTTATAAATTGTTCTCACCTTACTCAGAAGATCGAAGTCCCGCATGTAGAATGCCACGTAGAAGAGAGAGTGGAAGTAGTTGACAAAGTTGAACTGGAAAAGTTGTAATTATTGGAATAAAATACCAATCAAATTCAGATCTCCATAATCCGAGCTTAGTGAGAAATAACATCTGTCGTACATTCTCCATTCATGTCAATTTACTCTGGCTTGCGCCCGCAAATTAACCGATATCATTTTCAGCGCAAGAAAAGATAATGCCACATTCATATCACATTTGTGCAAACATTCCATTTATTTAACAACATCATGAGGGATTAACTTAATGAGATTCAGAATTATTGAATTTCAATTTATTTTTTCAGTTAGCCAATCTTTTGAGTGTTTTACGTAACCAAACAGGATGTGAAGGCTTTTTACCCTCACGACACATTCTGGCTGTTGCCATTATTGCCGCATGCAGGAACAAAACCAAGGCCAACTTGCATGCCGATTCAAATGTTATTTCAAAAAGAGACTGATACTTTATGCAATAAATAAACAAATTTATCCTCACCACGACCAATTTGGCAATCAGAAAGTTGTCATAACTATATTGAAGTCTATGGTTTTCTGAATCAAAGTAAAAAATAAAGGGCAATATAGGCAGATAATCAACAAATTATAAATGATTTATTCGCCAAGTTTGATATTTATGAAACAATCGAGCAGAATCTACTCCACAATTATCCTAACCCCAATCGTTCAACATGTAAGCAACTTTTCTGTAAAGAATATCCAGCGCAAAGATCGAGATCCCGTAAGTGGAGGTCACGAACTGAGCAGCCAACCAGAAGTACCAGGCCAGAGGCTGGCTTCTGTAATTGGTCGAGTCGCCGGGAGAATTGAGACTGCGCACGTAGTCTTCGGCTTCAAAATACGCAAAGCCAAGGGAGACCGAGATCGCCAGGAAGAGCACGATGATCGGCAGAGATACGAAGAAAAATCTGTAACCATAAAAAAGTTAGTACTACCTCTTACAATGCACTGCAGTGACTCATAATACTATTAGTAGTTACTATTATTATAGCAATAGTAATTATTATTAGTTTATTATTTATTACTAATGTAATTTAACAAGACATAATGAAGATCACTTGTAATATTTGGTCTTGTAGTTGCAAACAGGCTCCATTTTATGGGTGATTGGATCTTCCTCGATTGCTACTCCTCTGAATTCAGGTCTCGGTCTGTCGAATTTCTTATAGTCCAAAGACCCCCATCTGAAATAATAACATAACTAAATCTAGGTCAATGAAATTAATCAAATGCAGAGTTTAATTATTATGGAATCATGTTGTTCCTCTCTGCTTTTCAGTCAGTGAAGGATGAATCTAATTATTATTATTTTAGTATTATTATCATTATTATAACTATAATAATCTTATATATTAATATAATAATCCAATCAGGTTGATAGACTCTGATAAAGATGAATAAATTCAAATGGCAAAAGATCCACAAAAGCTTGTGAAAGCTAGTTCCTATGAATCACTTAAGTCACAATTCAAAAGCTTTTTTAGTACAGACTTCAAAGTTCCATAAATGATTTGTCAATACTGTTATCATTAAAAATTACTCTACCAATTTACTTACTCACTCACAGATTAAAATCAAACTCCATAAAAAAAACCTCCCAAAACTCACTCATAAGCAAGAGCAGTCTCCCTCCTCTTCCACAGGACGAAAAACATGGAACACCAAATGACATTGAAGAAACAGAAGTAGCAGGTGATGTTGAAGGTCAGAAAAAAACTCAGAAAGTGAAAACACATCCCAATGATTGCTGGTGCAAACAAGCATTTCGTGTAGAAAGAGAGAAAGGAGAAGTACATGGCCACGCTATCTCCAAAATATTCCTGGATCTCACCTGGAATTGATTGGAGATATGCAAATTAGTGTACCATCATTGATGAGTTGATGTAATCTTAAATTTCCATACTTCGACATTAATAGCAATACCATTTTCAACATAATCAAAAACCAAAATAAAATTCTTGAGATGCTAACAAATGACAGTTTCAGCAAATCGTAACACTTACCTACGGGTTGGATGTCGAATATGTCCTTGACCCACGTATTTTCAAGTATTTTCAGAGTTTCAGGACTGTGCTCAGGGAAGTAAGTGAGAATTTTTTCTCTCTTGCATTTACTGACTAAAATGAGAATAACATGACTTAATCACTGACTCATGAAATTAATTCTTCTCCTGCTAAAAACATCACATAAGTAAACACGTCTCAAATATTTAAACTCGACATTAACCAAACCTGTAAGACAAAAAAGAAGAAAATCAACCAACAGATTGCTTGATCCTGATGAAAGACCGGCAGATCTTTTGGCTGTTCATCATTCCACAAGAAGTGAATGGAATTGATCTCATTGATGACGATCAATTGCTTCTCTGTCATGCTGAGACTCCCTGAAATTTTATGACAATGTTCAAAAAATTTTAGAAGTTTAAACTACTTCATTATTTTATAATATATCCTGGATATAACATTCATGAGTCAAAAATGAACCAACAAATGCAAAGTTATGTATTGTGTGCCTACCTAAACCAGGAAGACCAGGAGCTCGGTGTTCCTTTCTGATTCCCAACAAGTCTGCTCCTTCAAGCAACTTCAATTGATCAGCCCAAACATTATAAGCTGTTTCCTGGTTAAACATAAAAATAACATAAAACTTTATAAAATCTGTGGATCGAGTGATTAAGAACTTTATTGCATGAAAAGATGCAGAAAAAATGCAATGTGGATGTTTTGATGTTATAAGTACTTAAAAATTATCATTCATTTCTGCTCTGGTGAAGAAGCAAGCACTTTGCACAACATAGAAATTTACTACATTTTAACTGAGGCGTAGCAATACGAAAATGAAAATAAACAAAATAGCAATTATAAAATGACTAACATTCGTTCCTTCCACCACATCACATTTGAGCCTTGATGTCCAGTCCTCCGCAACAGTCAACTTTTTTAAAAGCCATTGTTTACTTTCATGACCCAAATCCTTCTTGAGAAATTTAAGTATCACCATATTCCTGCAAAACGACTTGCCCTCACCAACCTCTGCCATTCTAGGCCATCGGTTGAACAAAATAGACACTTACATTAACAGAGAACCAAACCTTCGCAACCTACGCTAGCTTTGGTATTGCGAAATTTGTTCAGAATGCAGGTTTTAAATTAAATGAGTTGTTCGTTAATCAAGAGAATAATTTTCTTACCAATTTTTGTTATATCTATTTTTCAAGCAAAAAATTATTAACTTGTAAAACATCTTAAATCGAAACAAATTATTTGTCGGACGCTATAAATATACTCTTTGCTCCTTCATTCATGATGCCTAAAAGTAGTAAAGACAATCTAAATATGTCGAGTAACCGCACTGAAGAATGGAAGTGATTGTGGCTGACTAGCAGACCATGTCCACTTACGAAATGAAAATCGTAACATTTTTTCAACACTCGCTGCGGAATGTCAGCTACAACGAGGAACAATCTTATCTTAATTCCAGTAATAATTTTATTAACACAGTGAGCCAATATTTGTTTTATTAACGTCGCAGCTTTTACAAATAAGCTATTACTTTATTTTATCAACAGATAAAAAAAATACACCTTATTAGGATTTTTTTGTAAGTAATTCGAGAAAATAAGTACTTTCGTGCAAAAGAAAGGGAACGATTAGTTGCACATGAAAAACGAAAAAAATAGCAAAGCATATAAAGTCAAACATGAGCCCAAAGAGGCAGAGCTTCCTTTCATTTGTTGGTTGCAGTTGTCCCAGCCGCAAAGGCAGACCCGAACATTGTAGAACGTTATTCCATCGAAGGTTTGGCTGGAGAAATTTTTACACATCATTTCATCCAGGATGTCCTCGAATAAAGACATTGGAGAACATTGTCTCAATGTTAGGTCATACACTGGAAAACGTAAAATTGTTAAATTAATTCTTATTAAATAATTCTAACTTATTCTCATTATAAGCATTTGTCTAAATTCCACAAGAAAACAGTACTCACATCCCGAACTGCCCTTTGCAATGAGACAATTGGGTTCGTCTGCTTTGCAAGTGATATTTGCTCCCACATTTGGACAAGGTTTACATGAATAGCAGTTCAATGCCCCTACGTCCATAAACATTTGGAAAACTAAGATAGTCAAGATGAAGCAAAGAGAATGACCAGCAATCAACTTGAGAACTATTCCCCAGAACATCTTGATGTTCTTGTCAATATTCTCCTAGCTTACAAGAGGATCTATGATCTCTCAAAACAACCGTTGCAGTGGTAAGGTTCACGAAAGTCCTCAAATTTATGAAAGTTAATTCTTAAAATATTCCAAAAATCTTGAATTCATTTTCCAAGCAGTTTCCTTAAGCAGGAATCCAAACGTAATCGGTACGAAAATTAAGCAACTTCTTCGAAAGTAGGTCCTTCCATATCACGAACAATCTTCTTAAAGGGGTGTTTTTGTTTCGCATGATTGATCTCGGAGAGATGTAGAGACAGTTAGAGGCCAGGCAGAGGCACAACTAAATGAAATAATTTAGTTGTGGTTAGTAGGAACTGAGAGTCGTGACAAGTGTCTTTGTTAAGCACTTAAAGACTTCAGGAAAGCTTTATATTTTCAGTATTTTGAATGTTCAAATTCATTAATTAAAAATTAATCTAGAATAGAGATTATAATTAAAAAGGCTTGGAGCTAGTTTCCCAGCTCATTGCTAACTGGAAAAGGTTTGAAGCTTTTCGTCCTTCTTCGAATTTATATTGTACTCAATATAACTTTTAGAATCAGTAAAATATTTTCCCATCTTCCGCGGTTCCCCTTTAGTATTTATTCATAGACAAAGCTCAAACATAAAGCAAGTTTATTTTTGTGCGTTTAGAAAACATTGCATTTTCTTCGTAAACAGAACAAGATCATTTCCGAAATGAAGGAAAGAAATCCATGAAACAACAAAGAATTCGAAACCTTAACTGAATATAACATCGTGAGAGTCGCCATATTGTCAAACCTCTCGAAATTCTTAAATAAATTAAACTTAAAAATACTCACAAAACGATATGTGTAAATATTATGCGTAGTGGAAATCGGTCAATAAATTGATAAATTCTGGATTTGATCCGAAGGTTTTCATCCTGTTCAAACTAGAATCGTGCAAGGAGAATAAAGTATTGTGCACACGAGGGTCGGTTGGAAAGTACATTCCAAATGTCTCTCAGTCCCAATTATTCAATCTCTATCAAGAGATCGTCTCCAGCCAGTTTCATCCCTTTCTCGGCCACAATTTTCGACACCGTACCTGCAACAGGGGATTGGACCACCATCTCCATTTTGAGGGCACTCATTACCGCTAACGCTTGACCTTTCTCAACCTTGTCTCCGACCTTCACCTTAATCGCTATGACCTCTCCCGGCATGGGAGCCCCGATGGAGCCCTTGTTTCCCTTCGTGGCTTTTGGATGGATCCTCATACCCTAAAAGATAATTTAATAATTATTATAATATGTGAAAATACTATTAATTATTAGGGTTATAATAATGGCAACATCACATTTAATTAAATGTTTACTGACTTCCATGGCTTTTTTATCGGCGATATAAACAGATCTTGGTTGTCCATTAAATTCGAAGAATATCTCCCTCTCTCCGCTCTTCTTTTTCTCTCCTTTTGCCAAGGTCACAATGTTCAAGGTCTTTCCTCGTTCCAGCTCAACCTGGAAACAATTTCTTATTGAAAATTAACGTGGAAAAAAATGAATAAGTTACAACATATTTAAATATCAATCATTAATCAATCATTAAAAAATTAAATAATTAAATGATTGTAACTGAAATAAAATATTCATTAAAAATATCATACTTAAGTTTTATGAGAAAAAATAAATGCGTAGAAATCCATTTTCAGATTCATTATTAGATACAGTAACAATACCGATTTAAGCTAAATAAACATTCCAAATAAATGAAAAATCCATTTAAACTTACATGTAACTCCTCTCCTAATTCGGGCCCCTGCAAAAATACCCTCGTATCCAAGCGGTCTACTGGTCCGTAGGTTTTCCTAAACTCAAAGTAATCATCCAGGACTTTGGGGTAGAGGGCATAGCTGACCACGTCCTTATCACTGATAGACTGGCTGTGTCTATCTTCAAGATCTGCACGGACTTTCTCAAAGTCTATAGGGGGCATGGATGCACCTGGCCTGCCTTCTATTTTGGGAGATTTCTTGAGGATCTAAGATAACAAACGTGCTGGTCAGTCGAGTAAGTATCTGAATGAGTGAGTGAATGAATGTATGGGGTAAGAGAGGATAGATGAGTGAGTGATTGAGTGGATTTAATTGAGAAACTAGTTTATTAATGGTTCTGACCTTTGATCTAAGGGGTTCGGGGTAGCCACCGGAGGGTTCGCCGATCATGCCTTGCATGAATTGGACTACCGACTCGGGGAAAGAAAGCTCTTCCGCTCGTTCGAGCAAAGTTTCTGAAGTCAGTTTATTTTGCACCATAAACTGGGCAAGATCTCCGACGATTTTCGAAGAAGGAGTAACCTGTAAATGAAATGTCATTACCGATGCGTAATAAAAGTGAATAAATGAATCAAGAAATAATAATAATAATAATATAATAACGACGATGATGATGATGATGATGATAGCGACAATAGATAA
>MPNW01000403.1:0-10808 GCA_011800805.1 Hirudo medicinalis
ACTTACTGAACGTACTCAGACTCATTAATAATAATATTAATAATAATAATAATAATAATAATAATAATAATAATAATAGCAATAATAATAATAATAATAATAATAATAATAATATAATAATAATAATAATAATAATAATAATAATGACAACGACAATAATAATAATAATTCACTTTAATCATTATGATGATATAAATAAATAATCTTTTTAACAATAACAACAACAATATTATTGATGATATTTTGGTGACAGCAGTTATTATCATTGTTGTAAGGACAATGACAGGTACAACAGCAACAATACAAAAGCAACAATGGACAACTATTTGATCGGTCATGCGTCCGTCATTCACAAAGGTGCATTCATTCATCCATTGATCGATGCATCCTAAATGCACTCCGTCATTGTAAGAGCTCATTCCAATTCACTTACTCACGGTAAACGAATTCATTCATTCGTTCGTGCATTCATTCATTCATTCGTGCATTCATTCATTCATTCGTGCATTCATTCATTCATTCATTCATCCGGATGAATGTTTCAAGCGACTAACCTTAACCAACGACGTCACCTTACGAAAAGATTTATTCGTATTTATTAATTATTTACTTTATTAAATTTCATCAAAACGAATGCAGTCAGATTCCTCCTCAAAGTCCAAACGACTCAGTCGCAAGTCGCGACGGTCGCCGATGTAGTAGAAGCAGGCGATAGCTAGCCGACAGCGACAGCTAGCACGAAATTCATTCAGTGAAACGAGGCAGAAGTGCTTAATATACGCCGGGTAAGCATATCCTATTACAGGCGCGAAGAGGTTTGCACACGTTAAGCATTTTAATAAGCCCAAAAATCGCTCCCGTATGGTTCCGGTAGTCGAAGGAAGCCGCCTGTCGCTACCACATCGGCGGCAACGGTAGTCGAGGTGGTACGAACGTTCAACTTTGGCGTGTATGCCGGTGATCATCGTAATGGTCATAATTCTTTCAAGGTAACGACTTAAATATCTGTCAACCCAGTCAGCATTTTAATAGGGACGCAAAGTAGTACAAAGGAGATGGGGGTCTGGACTAACACAACCAGGAAAATGCACCCGACATGGCGCATCGAATTGGCTCATTTGAATTTTCAACGTACGCTTTCTAAGGACTTCCCGAAAGGTCGTTTGCCGATGTTCGAATGTTGTAGCAGACGACAAATGCTTCTCTTACCAATACAACTTCTTTCATCATCATCGACATCATCAATAGGTAGTAGCTACCCGTACCTCCTTCAGAAGCTTCTACCGAAGCGACCGCAAAAGCGTCACCAGCGACAAGTAGCCGAGTTATTTTGCTGCTCATTTCATGAATCGAGGTTGCGCTTCCAATATTTTTCGATGAAAATAAAAGTGGTAATGTTGGTAACAATGATGATGATGATACAAAAGCAAGTGGTGATGATGCCTGAAAGATGTTATCACTCGGGTCACGTCATTAAAGAACAAGGTCCATAGTCATTATCACCCCTAACAATCGTTATCATTATCATTATCATGATTGCATCCATCAATATAACTCTTCAGTTATCGCACAATGCTTATCAGAAGTGTACAAAGACATCTAGCCCGTGTTATTACTCAAGAAGCAGCCTGAAGGTCGGCAAGACGTGAGAAGCAAAAAAGAGACACAAAGGCAAAGCAAACAACAGTCATGACTAATGTCACTGTGTAAACTTAAACTTGAAATCTTCAAATCGACATAGCTATTCCTCTAAGAACAGCCTCTCAAACACGCCAAGCTAAATAAATGTTATTCAATAACACTAAGAGTTTCCACTTGTGCAGTGATAAAAATAACAGCTATAATTTGCAAAATATTTGCTTTGCATAATTGCAGAGCAAATTGCTCTCTTATAAGAAATGCCTTCTCAAAATCACGGCTTAGAAATAATCATCCAATTACCTGGAAACTCGGCCGCACGGCACCACAAAGAAAATGCAATTTAGCCACAAAATGTTAACTTAATAAGTCATAGCTGTTATTCCCGCAACAAAACGAATTACTAAAAACCACTTATCGGAACCGGCCGGCCTCGAGCAACGAAAATAAACAATCAAGATACCTTATGCACCGATATTGAGCGCGAATGATTTGATCTTTTTTCTAATAAGTATGGGCATTTACAAGGTTTTTTTCAATAGTTAACGAAGGTGGACAATAATTTTTTTAATTTACTCAATCGATTTAAAACATTTTGCATTTTGTTGTCGAAAAGTAATTAGATCTCATTTTTGCGGTTACATTCAAGAATGTAAAATAGAGAATGACACTAATAAAAATAATTACGGATACCTATTTACCTATATTAAGCGTCTAGTTTTTTTTTAGGAATATCGTTGAGCGTAATAGTTTTTTTTTTGTAATATTTTTCTTTGCCTCTTTTAAAGGAGATTTTTACATTCGCACTGAATTGCATTATTTCTGGGTTAATTACGCTACAAAAAAATGTATCAGCCTAAAATAACTAGTCCGAAAAAAAAATATAAGAGTGTAACAATCCTTAAGCGATGCCATCCACCTGCATCTAAGCGGATTGACGAATATGTAGTGATTGAATGTTACAACAATAGTATGAGGGGACTGTTTTCTAAAATTGTCGCATCAGTCCTTCTCGAGCGTACTTGCAGCCGATTGCACCCTATTCGTGAAGTATTACAGCGATATTAATAACGTTCACAAACATTTCAAACCAATGGAGGCCATTCCCATCAACTAGTATTTGTTGACCTCTAGCGCGAAGCGATCCCCGTCAAAAACAACATTAAAATTTCCCACGTCATTTGCACCCCTCTCCTCGACAGAAAACAGCAGAAGTACAAAAACAAGAAGTTTTATTGTGGTCAAGAAGCAAACAGCTAATCAATCAACATGAAACTTAAACATGTGGAATCGTCACATCATCATCATCATCACTACAGTAAGGACTACAGAAGACAACTTTGAACATTCCAAGTGATCCAGATTGAATGCCTTAAGAAAATGAGAACATATAAACTCTAATTTGAATAGCAAAACTGCAAAAAAAAGAAGTGAACTAAAAACGACAACGATAACTGAAAACGTCCCCGCGAGTCCGTCCCAGTCAATCACGCGCTTGTAGGGGGCGCTCGGCCCGGACCTCGGAACCCCGCTTTACTCCTTGAACTCGATGGGGATGAGTTTCTCCTGGGGCTTCAGTTGGGGAGCAGGGGCCTCGACGGTCAGAACACCGTCCTTGGACATGGTGGGCTTGAGCTTGTCAGTAAGGATTCCCTTTGGCAGGGTGTACTGGCTCATGTGGTGGCGCTTGCACTCGCCCTTGTCGCTCTTTTCGACGCTGTCAGCAACAACCTGAGAATAATAAGGACCAATGTATTATATTCCAGAGTTAGAATTTATATATTTTAATTAAGAGGCCACAAAACACAATACAATATTTTCTTCTAAATTTCAACAAGAATAAATAATTAATAGCAATAATAAAAGTAAAATTATACCAAGACTCTCACCTGCAAGATGTTGTCTCCAAGGATCTTGACTTGGACCTCCTCAGGCTTGAATCCCTGGACATTGAAGTCCAGCTTGAGCTTGGTCTCGCCCTTCTCCTCAACAATGGGGTGGCTGGGCTTGATCTCGATGATGTTGTTTCCGGTTGGCTCGTAGGGGGCCAGCTGGAACATGCGGCCCCTCATCTGGTTGAACTGGCGGTCCATGTGCTCCTGCATGCTCATCATTTCCCTCTCCATCCTCTGGAATTGATTTTTATTTCCGAATGAGTATTGCGGATAAGAAGCAAACAATTAGAGTGCAAATTGAAAAAATTAACGTTTAGTTTGCAGCAGCAGAAGTTAATTGCAAGCCGGTCTCGCCAATGTGTGCAATGATAAGCCATAACCACTGCCAGAACTTTTTTAAACAAGTGCAATTGTTCAGGTATCGATAAAACACGGCCATTACAATAATTGCTCAAATTTATAGTCCAAAATAGTGGAAAGTGAAAGTTGTTACCCTGAATTCAGCTTCAAAGTTGCCCCTGAAGGTGTCAAAGTAGAAGAATTCTGGTCTGGAGATTGGGAAGAATCTTTCGATGAGAGACATTCTGCAAGAAAGTTAAACGTATGAAAGTCAGGAAACGTTCTAGTCGAACGACGCAAAAAACAAAAACGGCGCGAAGTCCGGGTCACGTAAACCGCCATCTTTAGGAATTGCACACATTTAGGACTGCAAATGAGCGCACAAATCGATTCTAAAAGGCAAGCACTGCAAATGCTAGAAAACCAACCTGAAAGTTGATTGAAGATATCGACAAAAAACAGCGGCACAGAAGATGTAAGTAGCTTGACAAGCTAAGCGAGCAGATGCTTTCAGCTAACTGAACTTGAGAACTCCCGAAGAAGACACAAACTCTGGCAGAACTCTCCGCTTTTTATACTAAAAATCAAATATTTCTGGAATTGTCTGGAAACCCGTGGCCCTTTCGAAACGCAAATGCCGAACCTTAGCCTGCAATCAGGCTCATTAATAATTTATGTGACCTGAATCCAATGCAGCGCCCTGCATCCATTGGTCCAGCTGCTCAGAGGTCGGATAAATTATGCGAATGAAGGAGGAGCTACGTGGTTAGGCTGCGTTTTCGAAAACATTCTCGAATATTCAATGTACGAAAGGAGACATTAATTTTTTAGAACATTTTTATAGGTATTTTTAAGTTTCTTTTTATCTTTGTTTGATTTGTTCTAGCTCGTTGCTTGTGCGATAAACAGAGTTTATTTGGACCAATTCATCGGTGAATCGTTTTGCTAAAAATTTAGAGGAATAGGTCGATTAATTATTTACAATTAAGGTTATTTGGTATTTCTTCACAATGGCTCGTTCAATTGGAGATCGCTATCTTTAGGTGGACTTCTTGGCCACATATCCTGAATTCAGAGCTCAGAATATCATACCAAAGAGCGATATACAGAGATGAATCTAGGGACGGTAGATTCGCTCAGTACAATAAGTGGAATTCTTTGGCAGATGAAGAAGAATAAGCTACCAGCTCGTTTCTATTGTTTCGTCAGCAGAGAAAGAGAAACAAAGATGTCGGTTCATTGTTTGTGAATTGGAAAGAAAATATTCTACTCAATTTGTGCGTTTAATTACTGTTACACCAGCTGTCTTTCTTTTTTTTTAAGCAATTGTGGTTATTTTTGGCTCTATCTATTTAAAGGCGATCGATCAACGTACCGATGAGCAACTGGGTGTGCATTTGAAAAAGATTATCATCATCACCACAATCTTCATCATCATCAACATCACCATCAGCTTTCGTCATCGTTTTGGATCGTTAGAATCTCCATTCTTCGTTCGTCATTGTTTACAATGGGCGGTGTTTTGGCTGACTTCTCGAGATTCTGACGGATTCCAATTCTCTGGCGCAGGTGTTTATGGAGGTCGGTGAACAGAATCGCACTCATTCACAGCCAAATAAGGATCAAGAACGATGCGTGGCCGAATGGTACCTAAAAGAATTCATCTTTTCACCAACGATCTCTATTTCAACATTCTACTATAAATCTGCTGTCCAATCAATCATATCTGCCATTAGCTGACGACGAAGGCGGTAATGAGGCTGGCTCTGAGAAACAGAACGATGCTAAATGTGTTCCGTGCAGCAGACGGTAATTTTTATGATGAGCTTGAACAGACGATAACCGGTTTATTTAAGATTTGTTCATTCGATGAACACAACATCGTGTCTTAATCTGTGATCTTTGAAAGCTAAAATGAGTGCACGTCCAAGCAACAAAAAGAACATGGCGTAAACAGTTTGCGATTGGTGGTTGGATGTCGGATAAAAATAACTCTTGCATTACGAATGATTTATTTTTTGGCGGTTGTCATAACAACCCGGCCTCCTTTCAGACATCCGCCTATCTCCTGCTATCTTTTATTTTCCACAAGAAGTTCTATTTTAACCATGTTCTTGCACGATTATTCATTTCCATTAGTCCATTCACTCATACATTCATTCCAGACCAACGAGGAGTTTTCCACCACGATGATGATGATGATGATGATGATGATGATGACGATGATAATGATGATGTTGTTAACGGCGACGGAGGAAATTAAATTAAGTTATGGAAAAGGTGGAATGGATTCATCATGAATTAGCTAAATCTAATTAATGGTCAGTTCAAAGGTCAGGAATACAGTACAGAAAATGCAGATGAGTTGAAGATATTTTGACATTCGCTAGAGGCATAACTGCGGTACTGATGATGGTGATGATGACGATGACGATGACGACGACGACGACGATGATGATGATGATCATCATCACATCTCCTTTTTTTCATCGCATCTCCACATTTTAAAAATATTGTTTTTCGTAATTAAATATTTCTCCAAGTCGGTGCATAAAAATCCGTGAGCAGTAGCATAAATAATCAAGAAGATGTAAAGATGATCACTACCAAAACTGACAAAAACATGAAGGATGAAGTCCTTTTGTTTATCAACAAACAAAACTGCATTCATTTGTAGTTGTACTTATCCGATCTTTCAAGGGTCTTGTGTATCGGAGTGGTTCATCATGCAGACATTAGTCTATTTAAACCACTATAAATTAAAGTTATGTTATGTTATGTTATCCGAATCAGGTATGAAGACACCTTTTGTGTAGTAACAGTATTTCATTAATGACCTGTGCTGCCACCAACCACCATTAGACCATGCGGGAAACCAAAGTTCGTTGCTTCAGTTGTTCAGTAGCTCTCGAGTTTAAAGCTGGTACATGATTTAGGAAAAGGTGAAAATTGGAAAAAATTGAAAGTTGAAAATAGCACAGTTGACCTAAGAATGGCACAGAGAATGGCGTTTGCAAAATTCAAGTCGCTATCGTTCACCGTTTGGGAGGAGTTCTTGGGACAGACAAACATAAACACGCACTTTCTGTTTTATATTATAGATTTTATAGTTTATAGATTTGAGCATGTTTCGTAAGCAGCTTATTAACTAGATTTTATTTAAAAAAGTTTCACGCTAGCATCATCGGATTGTGGTGAGTATGTACAGGAAAACACAAATAAAAACAAAAGTAGTCAATACTAGAAAAGTTGAAGAGTTCAAACGGGCTTCTGTGCCATGTGATGCATGAATTCTTGTTACGATCTTATGAATTAAACCATTTTCTCCAAGGATGTCATTTCAGCATTTTCCAGGGGGAAAAAACCCTCGCACTATTTGCGGAGATGACCTTTTTTGCTTCTAGCCAAAAGTCAGGGAGGGCAACGGGATTCAGTGGAGGGCCGATATCCCCCCGCCCCCTCACATGACGTCCCTGATTTTCTCCTCAGATTAATCTCAAATGAATTTCTAAAACTTCTGTGACTGTTATGCATCTGTACACTAACTTATCAAGTGTAGGCCATATTCATTTCACAAACATTCACATAACAAGTTACACAAATATCTTGAGACGCATCGATTACAATATTGCTTTACATAAATATTATATGAATATTATTGCATTTTACGTCCAATTTCGCCCGCTTCAACCCGATGAAGGAAACAGGGTCACAGATTCAACATTGCTCCGACTTCTCTGACATCCATGAAACCCGCCAAACTGAAGTACAGAAGTACAGGAGTGCAGAAGTACAGGAGTACTGAAAAAAAAAATGTTTCAATAAAAATTTGTAAAACATGACATTCCACAATCCAATCTCACAATTAATCCTCCATCCTTCAATTCATTGTTGCAATATTTACGAGACAATCGCCAGGTGTCAGGAGCTTCATGAAAATAAATATATATATTTTTTTTTATGAATAACTCCAAAACCATAAACTACCATCGAGGTTAAACTGACGAAATTGAAATTAATTTATAATTAATTCATAAAAATGTACTAACTGACATTTCAATTACCATCGCCGCCCTCATCGTCCTCACACCACACCCGTTCTGACACCACACCCGACCTCGGGGATCACACCCGTCCGTGGTACAATAAAAGGATAGCAGACCCCATAACGGCCCTGGAAACATCCGATAGTTCCACGGCAGGGCGGAAAGGAGGTGCGCAGTAAATATTACCTGCAACCTCATTGGTCGACTCGGAATGACGTCACGAAGCGACAAATGACTTGATAATTGACGTTTTTCCAGCCTTAATAAAGACAAGTTCTACTTCTATGGTTAGCGAGAGGAGATGTCCAGTGATCGAGTGGTTGATGAGGCGAACGCACGCATGATTGAATGAATGTGTGAGTGAGTGAGTGAGTGAGTGAGTGAATGAGTGAGTGAGTGAGTGAGTGAGTGAGTGAGTGAGTGAGTGAGTGAGTGAGTGAGTGAGTGAGTGAGTGNTGAGCGAGCGACTGAGTGGGTGAGTGAGTGAATGAGTGAGCGAGTGAGTGAGTGAATGAGTGGGTGAATGAGTGAGTGACTGAGTGAGTGAGTGAGTGAGTGAGTCAGTGAGTAAGGACTGAGGAAATGGACGTATGAGTGATTAAATGATTTGCTAGATCAGTGTCGATTAAAGGCAATCGTTCTATCCTTATTCCATCCTCCAAGTCTGCCATCGTCACCAACGCTCTCACCAGCTTCACACGAAACCCGGCAATCATCACCACCTGGTGATCATCCAGACGTGGACACGTCCTTCAAACCTTCAATCAAATGGCATTCAAAATTCAAGATCTTCGGTTTCTCTGAGAAGCAGTTCGGCATTTCCGCTTCCGGTCTTTGATTGCCTGCCGACGGGGTGCCTTGGTATTTGCCAGCACCTCGCTGATCATTTGACGTCTGCTTCATCGCGCCTCTTCTCGCCTTGAAACCACTCCTGCGTTCGTAGCGCACGTTGTTAGCCGTTCGAGTGCTTTCTGTTAAAAATTATTCGTGCCAGTGATCTGAGAGAAGAACGATCAAATAATAACAGGATCGATGACTTACCTTACTTTTTGAAATAAACTGCCAAGCCTCTAATTGGTCTGAGCTTCAGATTTAGTCAAGTTGAATATTTTTAAGTGAGTCTAATAAATCCAACATTTCATTAAAAACAATTATTTCTCGTTATATATGAATTTTAATCTGTCAAGAAAACTATCAAAAGTTGCTCAGAAATAAGAAAATTTTCAAGTGATAATCCAACATTAATGTTTCCAGCTGGTCACATGATAAAAATTACTTCCAAAAGTAATCCCCGGCCTCTGGCCTGAAAACCCAGGGGCCAGGACCAGGTGCGTCACTCCAGCTATTCACAAGAGGTTGGGGATGTGACAAAGCCCGCTCCAAAATTGCGATTGCACAGCAAAGTCAGGCATTAGGTAGAACAGGTGCCGGAAAGAACCGATCGACCCCATTCCTTTGCATAATATTCTGGATTTTCTCCTCTTCTGTTGAATTATTGACGAGTCCTCGCATTAACATTACTGAATTATTAATGACATTGGCCTTGTTGATATTGACATTACTGTTGTCATGATGTTTTCACTAACCCCCGATACTAGTGGTTAACAGTTACAACAGTTACAACAGTTATAATAGTTTTGGCAGTCCTCAAGGACAGACGAGGTGACAAGAGTGAATCGTGATTTTGATTGTGAGTCGAGTGGGTGCATTGTTGTGCATGAGGATGACCTCATTCAAGGTGCATCACGAAATCTTAAAGGATGTGCATCGACGAGAATTTATTGCGGATTCGCGAGGATGCATTATAAATTGTTGAGGATGCATTATAAATTGTCGAGGATGCATTATAAATTATTGAGGATGCATTATAAATTGTTGAGGATGCATTATAAATTGTTGAGGATGCATTATAAATTGTTGAGGATGCATTATAAATTGTTGAGGATGCATTATAAATTGTTGAGGATGCACAGTGACTTATTGAAGAGTGTAGCGGGAGACACCTACTGTTCGTAGAGAAAGAGTAGGTTGGAGACAGAGAAAAGGCTTAAAGAATGCTGTCGATCCGCTGAAATCTGGATTATAACTTCAATTTCACGTTTGGTCGACTGCCACAGAACCCGAAGTCTAAGAGGGATGGATGGGTGGATGAAAAGATGGATTAATGGATGGAAAGGTGAGGGGGGGGGGGGGCGGCCGAGTGGATGAATGGATGCACTCACTCACTCACTCACTCACTCACTCACTCATTCATTCATCCATCCCTCCGTTCAATGTAAGGCCTAACCTCGCGAGAGTAGTTTTCTAATGCTTGCCCAAGTGTTCCTGTCGTCACAGGTGAGAATTCCGACGCTTTGTTCTTCGAGTTTGTCTGCCATGCTTTCACACCTCGTCAGTCCCTGGTAGATGGATTCGATGCTTTGCAGGTTTTTGTCGTTGACGACGTTCAATGCAAACAGCTGCGTGGATTGTTACGCATCGTCATCGTCACGATCATCATCATCATCAATGTCATCACCTTCGTCACTATCATCATCGTCGTCATCGTCATCACGATCACAATGATTAAACTCATCATCATCGTCATCACGATCACAATGATTAAACTCATCATCGTCATCATCATCATCCCCAGCTCTACTCACGTGGGTTTTGTAGGCGATAATAACGTGTTCGTTACCGGTTTGATCAGGTGCTTGTACGACTATGTCACGGTCTATTCCTGGCATCCTTTCAATTATTTTTATTGTTATTATTATTATTATTATTATTATTGTTGTTGTTGTTATTATAAGTGAAATCAAATTCATATATTTATTTGTGTCGTGTTCGCAACCTTATCCTGTGCCACCATAACACGCTCATGGATCTTACCTGTATTGCTGACTTA
>MPNW01000403.1:15144-28075 GCA_011800805.1 Hirudo medicinalis
ACTCACTCACTCACTCACTCACTCACTCACTCACTCACTCACTCACTCACTCACTCACTCACTCACTCACTCACTCACTCACTCACTCAATCACTCACCACTCTCTCACTCACTCGTTCACTCACTCACTCACTCACTCACCCACTCCCTCATTAATTCTGGGTCACTCATCCACTCGTATCAAAGTGCATGTGTGTGAAATATCGGAAATAGTTATTAAAGCTTTTTGTGGTTTAATCGAGTACACAGTCGATTCTTGCATGACAACGCGTCGCTCCCATTCCCCATTTATCCGTCCTACTCTCTTCACTCACTCTTTCAATCATTCACTCATTCATTCACTGGCTCTTCATTCGCTCAAGCATTCATTCATTCGTTCGTTCGTTCGTTCGTTCATTCGTTCATTCTTTCGTTCGTTCGTTCGTTCATTCATTCATTCGTTCGTTCGTTCGTTCGTTCGTTCGTTCATTCATTCATTCATTCATTCATTCATTCATTCACTCATTCACTAATTCACTCACTCACTCAGTTAGTGACTCATCAGTCATGCCATTTCAAGCAACAATTGCGCAAACTACGGTGAAATTTCCAGCTTTTCATTCTCCAGTTCATTCCAATACTTTCGACCACCCGCTGATCTAATTTTAAATCTGAATGAAATATGATTAAACATAAAAAAAGAAGCTATTAACCATTTACTCATCCATCCAGCCATCCGTCTACCCATCCATCCACTCCCCCAGTTACCCACACATCCGCTCAGCCAGTTGCCCACTCTGAGCTACTCACCCAGCTACCCAATCCGGACTACCCACACATCATCTCAGCCAGTTGCCCACTCTGAGCTACTCACCCAGCTGCCCAATCCGGACTACCCACATATCATCTCAGCCAGCTACCCAATCTTAGCCACTCATCCGGCTACCCAATCCGGACTACCCACACATTATCTCAGCCAGCTACCCAATCTGAGCCACTCACCCGGCTACCCAATCCGAGCTACTCACTCGCCTTAAATCCCCTGCATCGATTCCTGGCTGTTTTTTTAAGCTAAAATTTTTCAAACAAAAAATATTTTCTTACTCAGCTGCTGTGATCCTCAACACCTTCCTAACGGTCCTCAGATGGCCAGTCAACTCTCGCCATCATCGTCGTCATCATCGTCGTCATAGTCGTCGTCATCGTCGTCGTCAACCTCGGTCAGCGTCTTGAAGGAAGATCAACCCATTACCAATTGATCAGAGGAGTCCGTCTGAGCAATGACCTTTCCGACCTCGCTCCTCCTGATGATTCTGATTGGTCGGATCGAAGCCCTGTCCCCCACCAATAGCAACGAGGCTACGGTCACGTGCCTAGGGGCTCGCCGGAAGTGCGAGAATGACGTCACCTGCAAAGTCTTCCTCGATACGGTGTCAAAAGTTTGCGACGAGTCCAGTAGGTGTTTGGATGGACGTTCGTGAATAATTGATATTTCTCAATTAACCGTGAATAAAAATAATTCAGATAATAAGCAATGCTTGATAAAAATTCGCCATTTTATTTTCAGGTTTTCAGGTTGATTAATTTGCCCACCCATTAAGATATCCTTCCACCCACCCATCCATTCATCAATCCATCCATTCATCCACGCATTCACACATCCACACATCCATCCACCTATAAATTCATTCATTCACACTTCCATCCATCCATCCATCCATCCATTCATTCATCCATCAACGCATTCATTCACTCAACATAACATTCCATCCATTCACTCAAACTAACAATCTGCATGCATGCATGCATTCATCCATGCATCCATTCACTCAACCTAACAATCTGCATCCATGCATCCAATGCTTCATAGCGGCAATCAATCATTCACCTGGCTAAAGGTTGTATAGAAATAGTTTTATGTTTTCCAACAATTAGAACTTCCATTTTTCCATTTTTCCAGGACTGTTCGTTAATTTTTACCCTCATGTGGTAACAGTGAGTCTGCATTTTGAAGCTGTAGAGAACATGCTATTGTTGCTATTATTTTATAAACATTTTTTTTATATTATTATTATTATAAATATGATGATGATGATTATTATTAAAATTATTATTATTATTATTATTATTATAAATATTATTATTATTACTATAATATTATTATAAATATTTAATTATTATAAATATTATTATTATTACTATAATAATAATTATTATTATTATAAATATTATGATTTTAGATATTATTATTTTTTTTAGTATATTGCTCAGGTCGATCGCATTTGGACGCGACATCAACAAAGCGATGATGACGACAATGAAAGTGATCTTCATCGCCCAAGCTGGACTTCCCCATTGCCAGCCATCCACTAAAAATAAAAACAAAAATCGAAACCGAATGCAAAACCCCTACAAAAAAAAATAATAATACAAAAATAAAAATATTAATATTACAAATTTTCTACCTTTAAAAACCTTCTTTCCGGTCCGCGCAGCACCTTAATGGGCGATATTTGGACGAAAGAAAGATTTCGAATCATGCCGCGGTATGAATTATTCCTTGATCCCACAATGGCCTCCGATGCGCTTCTATTTCTTTGCCTTTCAAATCCCAGTCGTGACTGAGACGATCCAAAAAGACTAAATATCGCGGACCGAACAAAAGATCCTAAATAGACGAGAACAAAAGATCCTAAATAGAACCGGTACAAAAGATTCGGCATAGGTGTCGTAGTTGAAAGAAACGAGGAAGACTTAGTGAATGAGAGAGAATGGCAGATTAATTAATTCTGCCGATGAATAATTATCGGAGATAATTATATTATTCTTTTTCTTTTTTTCTTTTTCTTTTTTTCAAAATTAATTATGACTTCGTAATTAAATATTATTACGAAGTAAATAATAGCTTCCGTATAATTTCGATCTTGTGGAGTCATTTAAGAGAAGACAAGTAGGTAGATTGATGCTTTTCGTGACTTGTTGTCGCCGCCGCCGCCGCCGTCGTCGTCGACGTCTGTGCAACGACACCGACTACTGCTGCTATGCCGCGGTTGCGATCGTCAGTGCCATAACCATCACAATCACTACTGGAAGCAAATGTGTCTACGTTCACTACCATCATTCATCATCCATCCTTCCATCCATTCATTCACCCACTCATCCATTTATCTATCACCCACCCACCCATCCACCCATCCATCCATCCACCCATCCACCCATCCATCCGTCCACTCTTTCATCAGTCCACCTGGATTATTCCATCCTTCCGCTTAGCTTCAACATCACGATTTCAGCTGACACCTGCGAGACCACACAGCGACTTCACTGCATCTCGGTCCTAACCACCCTGCAGACCAACTCCTACTTCAAGGGGTGCGTGTGCGACCCCCTGGGCGAACTGCAACAATACAGGGAATGCCGTCGTCTCAGGACGCTCATCTTCGCCCACCTGTGCATCAGGTGGAGCGATCACACCGGCTTCAACCACCATGTCGTCGCTGGAAGTCGCCATGGAAGTCGGTGTCGCTTGTTTAGCGTTTGTAGTAGTCGGTGGATGTTTGTGGTAGTTGTCCGAAGGTCCGGAGATCAAAACCAAGGAGAGGACATCGGCGTTTTTTGTCTGTTGTCATTAATTAAGTTGTTATGCATTTATGGTCTCGAGTGAGTTTATTATTATTATTGTTGCTGCTGCTGCTGCTGCTGTTGTTGTTGTTGTTGTTGTTGCTGCTGCTGTTGTTGTTGTTTTGTTGTTGTTGTTGTTGTTGTTGTTGTTGTTGTTGTTGTTGTTGTTGTTGTTGTTGTTGTTGTTGTTGTTGTTGTTGNCAACATCAACACAACAACAGCAACAACAACAACAACACAACGACAACAACAGCAACACAGCAACAACAAGACAACAACAACAACAACAACAATAATAATAACAACAACAATAATAATAATAATAATAATAATAATATAATAACAACAACAATAATTACTATAACTAGAGACTACAGTGCTACCGACATTCCTGCTTGAACATCAACAATAAGTTTGTTGTTTGTTGAAGACCCCTACCTTAAGTTGTTGATGAGCGAGCTTCCAATTTTTCGATTTCAAACTCGTCGTCGTCGTCATCATCTTTCATCATCATCATCGTCATCATAGTCATCGTCGACGTCGTCACCTTGACGGCCTCCTTTCAACGGCTTACACCGACTGTAAATTGATGTGAATTAAAATGTCGCCCCACAAATTGAGACAACAATAACATCAACAACAATAACATCAACAACAATAACATCAACAACAATAACAACAACAATAACAACAACAAAAACAACAACAACATCAACAACAATAACAACAACAATAACAACAACAATAGCAACAACAATAACAACAAATAACAACAACAATAACAACAACAACAATAACAACAACAGCAACAACAACGATTGCAAATAAATTTTTAAGCGTAATTATTTTAAGGAGGTCATCGATGAAGCTGGTGATGATAATGATGAAGACGACGACGACTAAGACTACGACAAGAATATTAATAACCATGACGATGATCATAGTGATGATGGTGATTGTGGTGATGATGACGACGACGACAACGACGACGATTATGATGATAATGATAATGATGATGACGATGATGATGATGATGACGACGACGATTATGATGATAATGATAATGATGATGACGACGACGATGATGGAATCTGAAATTCCAAAGTCTATCAATAGCTTTGGCAAATGTCTTCCTGACGGTCTGAAAACGAAAAAGTCAGGTTTTTTTTTTAAATATTTTTTAGATTTTAGTTTTTATTTTTATTTTTATTTTTATTTATTTCTCAATTTATTCACGTAATTCGAATTAATGACTGATAACAATCATTCATCGACATCGCATTTCCATGCACCGTTCGACAACTCGGATTCTGAAAAGGTCTGAAGAGAGGTTAAAAATATTAACAGGAGAGATCCTGAGAGGAACAGGGAGAGGGTCTGGTTGTAAAGAATATGCAAGGATACGACTTTACTTACGCGTCTCGTGTTATTAATAACTTGTAAAAATTACTAACTAACTTAATCATTACAAATTGTAAATGACAAGTTATCATTACTGACAAGTTATCATTACTAACAAGTTATCATTACTAACAAGTTATCATTACTAACAAGTTATCATTACTAACGGTAGCGGTGATAACGGTGATAATGGTGATAATGGAATATTTAATCAGCTGGTAGAAAATATTACAAACCGTTTGAGATAAAGCAGTACATTGTTTTGATTGTACGTGCTGCATGGCAGTTTCAATGCACTGTAATTCATTCTCTCACTCACTCATTCACTCACTCATTCACACACTTGCTCATTCATTCATTCACTCGCTCGCTCGCTCACTCACTCACTCACTCACTCACTCACTCACTCACTCACTCACTCACTCTTTCATTGGTTACATTCAATCTATTGATCTCCTACAGTAATTGTAATTAATTCACCAGCACTGAATTAACCCGAGTGAATTTGATCAATGCACTCTCCTGCTCTGAATTAGGGCTGTTAATTCCCTTCTAATCAATCCACCCACCCACAAAACAGTCATTCGTTTCACAACAATTCATCATCTCCTCAGTCGGATTCATCCAGTCATTTGTTCATTCATTCGTTCGTTCGTTCATTCATTCGTTCGTTCGTTCATTCGTTCAATTAACCATCCATCCGACCTCTTTCAAGAGCCGTCAGCCTCCACTCAGTCATTTCAACAGCTGACCCGAAAAAACCCTTGCAACTTACGACAACTGCTACAAAACCAATTAATGGGCCGAGCCCTACAAGGTCTTCGTCCCATTGGCTGGGTGGCGAGAAATGGGCGTGGCCTGTTTTTCGAAAGATGAGTGCTTCTCTTCCAGGTGTCAATTATCATCTTAGGCGGTCGAGGCAAGAGTTAAGAGATTTTTTAACGAATGACGACGATGATGATGAAGATGATAGTGAGGATGATGATGATGATTTTGACGACGACGATGATGATGAAGACGACGACGACGACGACGACGATGGTGATGATGATGATGATGATGACGACGACGATGGTGATGATGATGATGATGATGATGATGATGACGATGACGACGACGACTACGACGACGACGACGATGATCATCACAATAAACGGCAATTTCATATTAATAATAGCAATAGTGTGGGACGACGACGACGTCGATGATGACACCATTATCGTTAAAGTTATTATCACTCAAATATACAATACAAAACATTACAATAATTTTTTAATATTATTATTTTTATTACAACTTCTCATAATCCTCTTCGTCCTCATTGTCATCATCATCATCATCGCCGACGTCGTCGTCTTCGTCATCATCATCGTCGTCATCGTTACCGTCGTCGTCCTCATCGTCGTCGTCATCGTCGTCGTCGTCGTCGTCATCATCATCATCATCATCATCATCAACATCGGTTATAGATGTCCTCATTAAAATTCATAGCAGCATTCAACAATGGCTAATTGACGCGTCGATCGTATGAGTGCAAGTTTTGAATATTAATGAACTTCGAGGGTAATAATAATAAATAATAATAATAATAATAATAATAATAATAACGATAATAATAATAATAATATTAACGATAATAATAATAATAATAATAATAATAACAACAACAATAACAACAACAATAATAATAACAATAACAATAATAAAAAATAATAATAATAATAATAATAATAATAACAACAACAATAACAACAACAATAATAACAACAATAATAATAACAACAACAATAATAATAATAATAATAATAATAATAATAACGATAATAATATTAATATTAATAGCATCCACAATCGTGAAATTAATTACAACCTACCCAGTTCCACGATGTTATATAAAAATAAAGTGCTCGGGGAATTTCACCTTTTTTTTCTCAAAAACTATTTCCACCGACACACTTCCACAAAGACACGGAAAATAAGTTTTTTTTAAACCACTTTTTAAAGGAAAAGTCGAACAGCGACAGCAGCAGCAGCCACAAAGCGACAACTACAGCAGCAGCAGCAACAACAACAACAACAGCAGCAGCAACAGCGACAACAACAACAGCGACAACAACAGCAACAACAACAACAACAGCGACAACTACAGCAGCAGCAGCAGCAACAACAGCGACAACTACAGCAGCAGCAGCAGCAACAAAAACAACAAGGAAGCCGTGAAAAGACTGCGTTTATTTTTCAGACTAAAAAATTCACTATTAACTCGTCAATTTTTGATGATTAAAGAAATAGCAAATGACGCCTTGGTCGATGGAAATCTGACGACAGTTTCAGACTGGCGTAAATTGAATCTTTAATTATTAAAAATAAAACTTTTTTAGACTTTTGCTTTTAGAAAAATATATTTTTTTTCTTGGACGTTGATCCTTTTTGCGTCCGATTTTTCCTCGAAATCCTTCAAGACTCAAGACAGATTGAAAGAAATGATGGACAACTACTGACAAGTACTAATAAGTACTGATAAGTACTGAAAAAGCAGAACTTCTCAAAAGAGCATATCATAAAAAAAATACAACCATTCAATCCAGCGCTAAACATGCGATATGAGCGATATAAAATATATATGCCAAGTACCCGGTGTATAGCAAGTACAAGTACAAGTACAATTTATCACAAATGACTATCACAAAACAAAAGTATACAAAACAATGGCAATGGCACAATGGACGTGATATTATTGGCTGTTCCATAAGTTCAAATAAATATTGACCAATGACAGCCGAGGTAATCCGTACCACCTCAACAGGATTGGCTGGAAAGGTAACATGGTCGAAGCTCACAATGTAGATCAACAGCGGCCCTAGACAGACCAAGCCGGCTCAGACATCAGACCCAGATAGGTTGTTGGAATGGGCAAAGCAAACGATCCTGTCCTGGATTCGCTGGTTATACTGGAAATGGCCAGCTTTCTGAGCTCGACCAATACGAAAAAGACACGCAGCGTACTGATCACTCTGGCAAACCTGGTCGGATCCCTGTGGTTGACTGAATTGGCCAAGAAAACAAAACTAATGAAAATAATATCAACAAAATATAATAATAATAATAATAACAATAATAATAATGATGATGATGATGATGATTAAAATAATAAAATATTTTTTATATTTGTAAAAAAAAACAACAATTAAATCCCACATAGTAAAACATGTAAATCAATAATTTTTGTCAACTCACAACTGTCATAACTCTCCAGGAAATCTATCAATATGCTCTTGCAAGTTGGCATGTTGTCTGCAAGGTATTGCTTGCAATAGAATTGTATGCCTTGGTATTGTATGCCTTGGTATTGCATACTTTGGTATTGTATGCTTTGGTATTATATGCTTACAGTAGTATTGTATGCTTTGGCATTATATAATTTGGTACGCTGTTTTGTATATTATTGTTTGCTGTAGTACTGTATAATCTGGTATAGTATGCTTTAGTATTGTATAATCTGGTATTGTATGCTTTAATATTGTACAATCTGATATTGTATGCTTTAGTATTGTATAATCTGGTATTGTATACTTAATATTAGTATACTATCGTTACGCAATAGCATAAAAATGACTTATAATTTCTGATAAGCCATTACGGCCGTTTTAAAAAGACTCACACATATCCGTGAGGAATATGGAGCAGAGGAAGGAAAGTTCAGTCTTGTCCAAGCAGAGGGGAGCAGTCCTTTTTCCGATCTTCTTGAACGACGGCAGCATGGCGCTCATGCTGTGGAATCTTTCCAGCATCACCTGGAAGTTAACGTCCATTTGATGGAAGGAATTCACTTAAGAGGAGATGAAAAGTGTTTCGCAGATTTGTAGAGTGTTGGATTTTCGTGGTCAGGCTCCAGACAGTTGATTTAATTATTATTATATTATATTATATTATGTCATGTGATGTCATGACACGTCACATCACATCACATCAAATCACATTACGTTATATTATATTATATTATATTATATTATATTATGTTACGTTACATTACATTACATTACATTGCATTGCATTGAATTGCATTGCATTACATTACATCATATTATATTATATTATATTATATTAAATATTATTATTATATCAAATTGATGTTATTTTTGAGCACATATTTTAAGTGCGCAAATACCCAAGTTCAAATAGTCTGTGGTCTTGATGTACCCATTTGGATATAAATGAAAAAGCTGGCTCTCACAGGCAAGAAACTCAAAACATTCGTCAGTACAGAGACAATTCTCACAGGAAATAATATAATAATAATAATAATAATAATAATAATAATAATAACAATAATAATAATAATAATAATAATATATTTATTTATAGAGCGCCATAAGCGTAAGCGTAAGGAAATGAATGATAACAACTTTCAAATCGATAATTTGAACAAGCTGAAGGATTAATTCAAACTCAATCCCTCACCGATGCTACGGAGTTGTCCATTCCCATGAAGTTAACCGAGTCTCTCTCAATGTCGTACTTCTGAGCAGACAGGAAACAAATGATAGCGAAGAAGACCTTGGGTGACAACAGGCACCTGTTCCTCTCAAACTCTTCGGCAATCTCAGGCATGCAGAGCGAGGGCAAGACTTCTGAAATCCATAACCGCAAAGTTCTTCTTCGTGGTCAGCCAAATCCAAATTTGGTAATAATTGCCATTAATACTCTACCTATATCTATCTATATCTACCTATATCTATCTATATCTATCTATATCAATCTATATCTATCTATAGCTACCTATATCTATATATCTATATCTATATCTATATATATCTATATCTACCTATTTCTATATATATGTATTTATTACCCAACAAATCCAGCCAATATATGCCTGGATGTAAGCCTATGTATCTGGATCTACTACATAGAACATAGTATTGTTATTATATTATTGCTATTATAATATTGACAAAAATATTGTTAATAATATTACATAACAAGTATTATTATTAGAACTAGTAAATTCACTATGAAACGCGAGTTAAATAACAATTTTCCATCAAATTACAATTCCCTCTTCCCCAACCAATTATCAACCAATCATCAATCAACCAACCATCCAACCAACCAATCAACCAACCAAACAACCAACCAGCCAATCAACCAGCCAATCAACCATCCAACCAACCAACCATCTAACCAACCAATCAACCAACCATCCAACCAACAATCAAACAACCATCCAACCAACCATCCAACCAACCAATCAACCAATCAATCAGTCGCAGACTGACAAACCTGAGATCCTGGTAGCAAAAGAGGAAATAGGTGGAATAACTCTCATGAGGTTGTTGATGAATACTCCCCATAAAGTTTCAACTGACAAATCGTGAATAGGACTCTCCTTGAAAGATTCAAAATTTCAAATCGACCAATCACAGGCCAACAAGTTGGCGCCGACGAATCAAGAAGAAATAAACAATCGTAAAATCTGAAATTTGAATTTCTTGATTTTCCGACTTCGAAAACTTTTTTTAAATTCTCTTCAGTAAATAATTTAATATTTACTAAATAATTATTTAATATTTACTAAATAATTATTTAATATTTACTAAATAATTTATTGCCTTCAAAATAATTAATTTAATAACATGACGTCGACAAATTTCGGTTGACATTCTCCCGCCAACCGATTTGAATTCGTGACGTCATTTCATATATTCTCTTCAATAAGTAAAAGTGAATTATTAGTAATTATCGATAAAATAAAATATTTTTTTACATTTAAATCTCCGATTAGTTATTAACGTCACCCGCATTAGATGATTATCACCTACCTGATCGAACAGGTGATCCAGAAAGTCGTAGGACTCGGTGACGTAGTGGATGATGTTTCTCTGCTTGGTGTTGACGAGGTCCAACCAGATGTTGGAGTCACAATCTCTGACTCTCCTACCCTGGAAATCCTCATCAAGTAAAGACAACGGACACTGAGACATCGATCCACACCTGGAAGATGACCTCAAGATGTCAATCAATCATAATTGAAACTTGATCAACCATCACCTTATTTTTTATTTATACTACTAAAGGTAACCTTAACTTTTCCCCCGTAACAAGTTCATAACCACTGAACTTTACCATGACACGAACTTTAACCTTTAACCTACAACAGGTCTTACATGATTCTGCTTCTGTTTGTTGGACAACTGGTTACCTGGAACGTTGCTGAGGTGAGAGCTGTTGTTAAACGAAAACAAAACAAAACAAATAAATGTGAATATTAATATTAATGAGATCATTGATTATTAATTAGAATTTCAAATGATCTGTGATTAGAAAATCCAGAATTAAATGAAACCAACTCTCACTAGAGGTCCTCACAATGACCTTTCGAGTCGTCACGTGACCTTCTGACCTTTCTCCACCAAGGTAGACAACATTTCTCTTGCCAGACACAGGAATGACATCCTGGCTGTTCTTTACGTCCCTGGCTTGACCTTCCGGATCATCGTCTCCGTCGTCACCCTCCGATGGAAAAGGGACGGCCTGGGCCCTGGTGGCGGTAGCCGTGGTGGTTGAGGTCGCCTCGTTTCTCCGCTTGTGAGCCAGTTGTGGCCTGGAAACGTTCTTCTTCTCTGAGTTGAGGAGCTCGGCAAGTTTGCTGGAAAAGTTGGCGTCAATCTGGATGCATTCGCTTCCAGACATGAGATTTTCCAGGAACTGAGTGGTCTTGTGCTTGATCAGATTCGACTGCCTGCCTATCCGCACCTCTGGGGAGGGTCGGGGTTTTTGAGGATATACTTTATTGGTGATAATATTATTATTGTTTTTATTATTTTAAAAATTATTATTTGATGCCAGGCTGTTATTATTAACAGATCTTTATTGGGTAATAATAATAATAATAATAATAATAATAATAACAACTATAATGATGATGATGACGACGGCGGTGATGATGATGATGATGATGATGATGATGATTATCACTTATTAAATAAATTTCGATGATGAGCACAAGTCAGGAGCTGGTAATATTATTCCGATCATAATTATTTTTCCATTTCCATATTTCGCATTACCTTAAAACCGGCATGAAAATTAATCCAAACGAAATTATTTTTCAAAAATTGGAAAATAACTTCCACGAAATGTTTCAGGACCAAAATTGAAGGTTGCCAAAAATTTAGCTTAATTCCTGTCTCTTTAAAATTTGGACATCATCATCATCGTCGTCGTCGTCGTCGTCATCGTCGTCGTAATCATCATCATCGTCGTCGTCGTCATCATTGTTATTATTATTAATATTATTTAAATTTTTATTTTCGTCGTTATTGTTATTTTCATTTCTTCTCCTCCTGTGCAACTCCCCCCCCCCCCACACACACGATGCTTCCTCAAAACTGGGAATCACCATGACGACGCGAGACAATCAGTCTCTTCTGTTTGGAATTCACGGTTTAGTGACGTCAATAATATTCCGCATGCGTCATATTTATTGCTGCCCTCGTTCAAATTACGCTTGTTATAATTATTAATTATTATTTCAAATAATTTACTATAATTTCTAGCTAAGAACGGCACAGAGAATGACGTGTTCAAATTTCAAGTCGCTATCGTTCACCCTGGAAGTCTCTGTACAACTGACAAAAGTTCTTTTTTTGCTTTTCCATTTGACATGATTGACATAACATAACAAGGCCCATGGACTTGAGGCCCGTGGACTTGGGGCCCGTGGACTTGGGGTCCGAAATTTGTCGGCGGCCCTGGTTATGGAAGTTGAACCGTTTTATATAGTGCCCTTTCCCATGAGTGCCGGACGAGTGCAAGCGAACAAGTCAGGTAATAGATAACAAATAATAATATAATAATAATAATAATAATAATAATAACAACAACAACAACAACAACAACAATAATAATAATAATAATAATAATAATA
>MPNW01000403.1:30251-55476 GCA_011800805.1 Hirudo medicinalis
AATAATAATAATAATAATAATAATAATAATAATAATAATAATAATAATAATAATAATAATAATAATAATAATAATAATAATAATAATAATAATAATAATAATAGTAATAGTAATAATAGTAATAGTAATAATAGCAATAATAATAATAACAATAATAGATTATAATAATTATTCATAAATTATTTTAAACTGCTTAGGTAAATATTTAAATTCATAAATAAAAAATAATAATTAATATTAATTCCATCGATGATTGCTCAATTCCATTGCACGAGGATCCTATAACCTTTTTAGCCTTCAAATTATCCACAGGTCATCACTGCCTGAGGGCGTTCTCCAGTTGCCATAGCGACGTCACCTGTCGTTCCAGGGCAGTCAAGGTGGCAGAGACCTGTCGAAACAGTTCGACACTTACCAAGGTGGGAATTGAACCCGCTGCCTCTCGACCGAATATTTTGCGATTATTTACTGTTATTAACTTTTAGACCTACATGCCAAAATTGTACCAGTTTTAAAAAGTCATCTCCATCTTCGTGTGGTAGATGCAAGTAGTTGTTGGTAGTTGTAAGTAGTTGTTGGCAGTTGTATAAGTAGTTGTGAGTAGTTGTTGGCAGTTGTAAGTAGTTGTGAGTAGTTGTGAGCCGTTGCATTGTCACATAAAATGACCAAAAGTGCTTCATTAATCTCCTCCACCCCACTCCACACCACCACCGCCCGCCCAAAGAAAAACCTACCCACCCTAAATTTACATCAATTCCTTAGCACGACATCGGACGTCACCATGACAACCACCAGGCGTACGGATGGTGCGGCCAGTCGAACAGGTGCTTGGAAAACCTGAGGGACCTGGTAGCCGACTACCAATCCGACGTCCAGAAGCGACTTGTTTTCTGCAGCTGCGATCGCCCGAGAGGCGGCGACTTTGGCCGCGTCTGCCGCTCGGTCGTGGCGACCGTTGTCATGCCAACGTGCTCTCACGTGGCTCAGCTACCTGTGCCCTCGTGCTCGGAGCAGATGAAGCGTTGTGATGAGGATGTCCAGTGCAGGTTTGCGATGTTGCAGGGTTAGGGAAGTCTGTTTTGGAAAGTCTAATTAATAGTAATAATAAAAATAATAGTAATAACAATAACAATATTATTAATAACGTTATTTTATTATAACTTATTATTTAATAGGGCCTCATATTTAATTAACGTAATGAATCAAGAAGAGCCAAGGGTCTTGAGCTCTCCGGTCAAAAGTAACATGTAAATATTCGTAGATTCGTAGATTATACGTAAGGACGTTCATTAGAATATTCATTAGAATATTCATTAGCATATTCATGAGAATGTTTATTCATAAACGAACAAATAGACGTTTGGCCTAACGAAGAGAAAATTGATCGAAGTGAAATGGATCGGTTGCATGCAAATGCTTGTAATCTCCGCATGATCACCATCGTCACCATCATCATCATCGTCATCGTCATCGTCATCGTCATCGTCATCGTCATCGTCATCATCATCATCATCATCTTCACCAGTACCATCGTCGTCATCTTCGTCGTCGTCATTCTCATAATCATTTATCGCATCGGGGATCGGCTAATCAATGCCAGACCCCCCACTGTCGCAACCCTAAGATGGCTCGTTCAAATCCTAGAGCGGAAGGTTCATAAATATTGATGCCGATGTCAGCGTCGTCGTCGCCATCACCTCGAGAAAAAATTTTCACAGTTCACGGTTGGTCGCGTTCAGTCGGCGATGCGCGACGAGAGCAGAAGAAACGGAAAGCGGAGCTGCGTGCGAACCAACTCGCGACTGTCAGGAAGTTCTCATGCAGTTGTTCGGTACGTTAGTGACGAACAGGTGTTCGTGCAAGAAGAACCACTACGAACAAAGCAATTGCGAACAAGACGAGCGACTCCTGAGCAGTTTGAGGACGTGTTTTGGTTAGTAAATGATTTTTTTTTAATGTCGAGATGCTAGTACTCTTAAAATTGTGTAATTAGTTGAGATGATGACGATGATTATATTTATTATGCTGATTAAATTTACAACAAGTTACATCATCCTGTTCACAGCTAGGTAAGCTAGAAGGTCAATGGGTTAAAAGCTAACCTACGAACTTCGTGTAACTTAAAAAACATTTTGCCTCAAAAACCTCTCTGTTTATTATCTGTGGTGATGATTGGATTAATCTAATTATTGAATTAAACAAGTATAAATACGTTATATTAATTATAATCACCCCATTAATATTATAATCAACACGTTAATATCATAATTACAAAGCTGAAATTGTAACCATTTTCGACCAATCGCAGAAGTTGTGCGGAAAGAAATGGCCCTGTCGAACAAAGATGAAACAATCCATGGCGGAGACGATTATGATGATGATGATGCAAAAACAAATCTAAGAATCTCCACAGATAGCTGTCGCCGCCGAAAGAACGACGCTTATCAACCGTTGTATATCAGGGTCAGTTGAAATTTCGTTAATCCATTTTTATCAACTAGCTCAGCAATCGATTTACAAATTATTAAATGATAATTTATATTATAAAAATAATATAATATAATTATTAAATGACAATTTTTTTAATGTTTATTCCGTTATTCAGGTTGGAAATGTTTTAATTACATAATGAATATGTAAATTTTTATAGAAGGGAAAAAGACATACTTAAAATATTAAAATATAAAAAATAAAAGTATCTTAATTCAATTATTATTTACTTTTCATCAGGCCGTCCTTAAAAATGGCTACTGCGCAGACGTCTGCCGCTGTCAAAACAACCGGACCGTCGGCTGCGTGACCATGCCATGTCTTTCCGATCCGTCTTGCAGTTATGGCGGTGAAAGCTATTGTAAAACGAATTCTGTATTTCGAAAATGATTCAATCGATAAATAATTTGTTACTGAATGGTTTGCTCAAAAATCCCATTTGAAAGAGAGGATGAATTATTATGGGATCCTTGTTCGTTATTATTTTGCTCAATTGGTTCGGCAAATTATCTCAGCTGGAACTAATTACTTTCCATCAAATGTTTCAGTGCAAGGTTCGAGCTTGGAAGTTTTCGACCGGGGTCAGTGCAGATGCCACAATTCAGAGTTCATTTGTCCAAAAACTGATCAAAGAAGGGAACCTAAAGCTGGTATATATTTTAAATTTTGCTACAAGTCGTAAAATGTTACGTGCAAGAATTCGAAAACTAATATTTTACGAAGCTTTCTTTACATTAAAAGTGTCAAAGTGAACTGGGAACTCAGATCACATTAAACTGCATATTATTTATGCAGTACTTTGATTTATTTAATTTTTCTAAATTATAAAATCACAAATATCTCGAAACTGCTGCTTGCAATATGCGTTTTATAAACTTAGGCATTTTGCAAGCAATATTCCATGATCCAATTACTTTTAAGGCCTTTTCCTTCACCTGGGATACAGCCAGACAGAAAGGAACTTCCTGCTTCAATACTTCTCAGAGGAAGCATTTCCACTGGAAGAGATCACTGCTAGACTTTCTCTGATGATAAACGAGGGAATCAATCCAGATGAGGTAGCTAAATGACGATGCGTGTCCGAGATGCTCATGGTTTCAAGTTAATGGAAATGACAAACTTTTGTTTTAAAACATATTGAGGATAGGTTGTTTTGTCATTCATGCTAGGTTTCTTTATTTGTTTTGGCGAATTTCGATGATGTCAGGTGAATATTAAAATGCCAATTTATTCTTTAACTTATTCAACAGCGAGAATGCAATTTAACTCTTTACCACCATGTCGGGAATAACATCATGTACGAGATCCAGCCAAGCAACGGAGTCAAGCATCAACCTCCAGAGAGCGTGAGACATTTTTATCTTCCTTGTGAATAAATAAATAATTTAGGTAAAAATTACTCTGTAAAAATATAAACTTTACGCCTAAATATTTATCATTGGAAGTTATTTAAATTTACTCGATGATAGCGTCGTCATAATTACATCTAGGACCGTGTTTTGGCTTGCATCCCCTCTGCTAGAAGACTCAACCACCTCGTGAACACCCAAGATCCCAAGGTATCGAGAGACGTTCACCTCTCTGTGGTCAAGGTTTCTCAACTCGAGAAAGTCACATTTTTCGATCCTGAGGCTGACAAAGATTCGATGACATCGAGGCTGCATTCTCAACTGCATAATCATTCGACGATAAGAAACGATCACAGTAAGAACGTCTTGGACGTCCACGATTCTGCACATTATTCCGAATATTCGAATAGCAGACAGTCTTACTACAACGACCGACGACCAAAGTACAGTCACAAAAGTCATCACCAACCGTACACGTCATCGTCTCAGACTTACGGTCGTTTAGAGAAAACATACACTTTATTGTTGGTTTCGCTTTTGTTTATATCCAATTACTTCTCCATCGGTGAATTCTTGAGGCTTCAATAAATTTCTTAATTTAATTTTTGACGATAGGGATGGATGATGGCAGACTGACTCAGTTTGTGCGGGCTCTGTTCAAGTTTTCCGTTGTAATTAGATTTTTCTACGGCACGAATTTTAATTTTGAGGCTAAATGTAAACATTTACTCCGACTGATTGTGTCAATTACGGGTTCACGAGAAGATTAAATTTGCTCGATGATAGCGACGTAGTCGTAAATGTATCTAGGAGCATGTTTTGGATTGCATCCCCTCTGGGAGAAGACTCGACCGCCTGGTGATCGAGCACCATCAGCAGCCGGAATTCATCCTAGGAGGATGCATCGTTCCCCACCTTCCCGATGTCGCTCGTCATCAAGTCTGCTTCCAGTTCAATGCCCCATTTGGCTTCGGATTTGTTCGTTTACTGCATGAGCTTTTGACAATAATTTGTTGTTAAAATGGTTAAAATCCGTTTCAGATGTTAACCTTCGCGACACCCTATGCAAAGACACAGTAGAGAGCTTTCTTTCTCGATCGGTTCCTTGCTTTTGTAAGTTATTCAATAAGCGGTTTTCCTGTTTGATTTAATGAATAAGTGGAAAGTATGGGAATCTTTTCTACGCGACATTTTTTTTTATATCTCATAGAAATGGAGAGGAAGTTTTAAAATAAATAACTATTTTGAAGAATTTTTCATCGCAAACGAATAGCGGTGAGAATATAGAGTGTGGACAATCTTAAAATACTTTTCACGTGCGCATGAGTGTAGCAGACTAGGAGTTTATGTACTTCCAATGACGATGACACCGACGATGAAAAAGTTTTCTCAAACTGCATTCGTCTCCCGCTCACAATTCGCTTGTCGGGAGTCGTTCGAACAGATCGTGATTGGCTAGGAGGTTAACAAACAATTCATAACTTTAAAAAAAAATAAATAAACAGTCCAAAGAAGGTTTGTTCATAATTTCAATGCAGTTGAAAAATTTCCGAACGAAACTCAAGAAATTGTTATCGAGACAAGTGAAAAGTTAGTAAGCAACGAGATGAGCAAGACAACGAGTTCTTAGCCGCGTGTGTCGATGCGGTCTTGTGTCCGCAAACGCACATCCGAACACACACGCGAGTGACCTTCCGATCCTTAAGCAATAGCGGAGATCTTTAAAGAGTTTTTACATGCATCTTCCACTTGGCCTAAGACGAAGAAAGATGTGGACCAAGATTATCAAAAGGACATTCAAAATAAACATTGCACGGATAATTAAATACTGCAAGTATCTCTCTACGAGGAAATTGTACAAATATCATATCCATACAAAGTGACTAAGGTGATGAGTTTGAAAAAACATCGGCAAAAAATCGACGAGAGCCGATGTTAGATGTGGATGCATCCCTCGCTTGACACGAGCCAGTTTTCACAGCTGTTCCAAGATGACCTAGCGACAAAAGCCCAAACCGAACGACAAGTCAAAAACAAAAGAATGTGCAATAGCTCAGACCAATAACCATTTTGATGTAGGTTTACCACGACCACGGCAGAAATGGTCGCATTGGGAACAGGGAGGTCAACGGAAGGGTGCCAAACAGATTCATGGAAATGGCGCACAATTACACAAACGGCTCAGCATTCAATATAAAAATAGCAAAACATTGGCGACATTGTTGGCAACGACACTCGTCAGATCAAGAAGACAGCAAAGACTCACCTAGAAGCTGGCCATGCTATCTAACCTAAGGTTGATGTACAATCTCTTCCAAGAGATTTGAGGTTTGTTAAGAGTACCCAAAGTGTGAACAATGCCCATAGTAAAGCCAATAAGAAGTAAGACATTGATACAAACACTTAATGATAATAATGACATAATAATAGCAGGGGTCATATAACAATGTCATGAAGAAGTCTATACTAAAAATCAGTATGTCATGACCCCTGTGAGGCCAAGGGCTACAAAAGCAGACTCCAACCCTCTATGTCATCGCTGGTTGAAGAGGAAGGAACTTCACCAGTGAGTACTTCACCAAGGGTAGTATCGTCACCATCACAATCAATAGGTTTCCAGTAAAAAATACCATTTCAATTATCATTGCATCTAAACGTGCCCGTTCGGTCATCCGCGACATTACATCTTAAAAATTATGGAAAAAATTATGTATCCGAACGTAACTTTGCATGGCAGAAGGAATTAAAAATCGCACGAAAGCATCGTGACAAAACAGCAATTCATTTGGACGATATCAATAAACTTACTAAAAAAATAAAATCAACAACAACATTTGTGGAATAGAAATCTTTGGTCGGTTCAATTTTTAAATTATCAGCCGAGGGTTCTATGGAAAACTGAAATCTGAGTCACATTTCACAGCGACACGGTCGACAGATCGTCAAGGTCGATGTCGTCGGTGTCGGCACCGTCAGACGAGTACAAAAGCCGACCCCCGAAGCAACCAACGGCCGATCCATCAACGGTTTGATCCATTTAAAAAAAAAAAAAACCAAGAGAAGGTTTTATGAAGCCAGAAAAATAATCGAGCAGCAATATTAACAACAACAACAACAACAACAACAACAACAACAACAACAACAACAACAAGATCAGCAGCAACAACAACTCAGAACTCAGTGAACTACGAACTCAGTGATGTAAGAACTCGGTGATGCTTCGAATCGTCTGCTAATATTTTCCAACAAAAAAGCTAAAAATAAAGTATAAAATAAGATGATTATTTATAAACCAAACAGCAACAACGCATTCATTTGAAATACTCCAGACGACCGTCTCGGGTCAGAACGATGGAGCACCCGACGGTATCCGGGTAGATCATTAATTACTCGCCTGCTGTCTGCTTACAAGTGAAAGATGGAGAATTTCAAAATGAGCTGGATCCAAAATCATATCACTTCGCTCACATGCTCGCACCTTCTCCCAGCATTTATAGACGGCTGTTAATTCCCTTGCGATAAAAATAGAAATCACGAAGCTTTGAGAAAAGATCGAGAGGGTAATATGTTCATTTGAAATGCACCGAGTGGCAGTTAGGGGTCGTCCAAAGACTAGGATTCACTGCAGACGACTCGTCCGTGAGAAATTCACGACAAAAAAAAAAATTAAATTGAAAACAAAATTTAAAAACTATTGCAAGAACAAAACAATGAATCTGCAGTGATCGACGGAGTCGACAAAAGAACGAAAGAATAGAAACGAGCAGCAAAAATAAACTCCTACATTAAACGCTTTAAATTGATTTGCAATAATTCACCTAAAATGGTCAAAAACAGATCAACAAAGTAGAAAACAATACGATACAGAGCAAAACATTTTGAGAGGACAACCTACGACTCGCCCGTCGACACGATGGCACGTTGTTGCTGTCGATGTGCGTCATTTTAGGACGAAGGGGCATTTCTACAGCACACCGGTTTGCAGTGAAATCATGATTTGCAGGAACGCAATATAATGTAGACAACAATAACAACGTTAATAATAGTAATAATAATAATACCAAAACTCGACGACGGGTAGCACTGATAAGAACAGCAACAGAGAATAGTAAACTTGGCAGCAACTTTACGACATTACTTTGGTACCGACATCATCACCTCAACGTCGCCGCAAACACAATCGCCTCGGCAAATGCAGTCGACATCCTAAATTTCGAAATTCAAAAGATAGTTCAAAAAGAAAAACAAAGAGCATTCCAGCATTTTCAGGTAGAACCACTTTCTACTTGGGAGTGCAAATTACCTTCAATGATCCTAGAGGCTAACTTCAATGATATGATGCCTAAAACATGATGACAGCAATGATGATAATGATAGAGTTATGACTAGAATCATTACTATCACTACATTCAATAGATATAGGAACGAAAAAAGGCATAGGAGCCATAAGAGCAGGATACCAGCCCGTAACGAGACCTATCGCTTTATGAATATGCAAATCACATACATGCTGTGGCATAACATATCACCACAACATCATGGAGAACCCAAGGAGAGCCTGCACACTAAAAAGATCCCCCATGACTTACTCGGTAACCACGGAAACGCAAAACAGGTGGTCCTCGGTCGACTCGTTTCGAGCTTCTAATAAATTAAGCCAAAGGAAAGTTAACAAACCAACAGAGACTCGGACTCGGCAGATTCAACCTCACCGATCACATCCGTCCTTAACTGCAGTAGCAGGGAGGCGAGATCGGAAGCCGGCCCCGCTGGCAGGAGTTCGAGACCCGGCTCAGGTCATAGGAGATCCTTGACTTCGGAGGTGTCCAGGTGTACGATGAGCGTCCTCATGAAGCCCATCTCCTTGCGGGTGTTCTCGAATATCACCCGAGGGTCCGAGCTCGAGCACCTGAGGCAGTTGGGCGCCATGATCATGGACAGGTTGTTGACGTCCATTTTCGTCATGGAGACGTTCTCGGGCCGACAGAACTCCTGAGGAATAAAAGGGCTGGATGGATGGACGGATGAATGGATGGAGAGTTAAATGACTGCAGGTGCTTAATTACTATTAACTGTTGCTGTCAATCACTATTGCCATGACTTACAATGCATTTACATGTTCTCCTTGATAACCACATCACATGACTCGAGGATGCCAGCCAATGAGATTCGACCTACCTGCAAGAACCTGACGAGATACGTGAGAACGAGTCTGTTTATCTCGGGCAGTCCGTTGACGACGGCCATGGCGACTTCTGGATCGGCGAAGTTGTCGACGCATCGCTGGTGGTAGGCAAAGGGGATGAGGGGCTCGTGTAACTCTCTGTACCACAACTTGAGGAGGGAGGCCGGAACGTGGGGGTCGGAAAGGTCGGCAGGGGGGGCCAACCACCTGTCGCACCTGACCTTGAGGGCATTCACCTCATCTATGTCACCTGGTACTCTGTTTAAGACAACATGATAATGAAAATTATTAAAATATGGAAGTAATCCTGCACTAGCACTGATATAAGAACAATTACATGATATAAGTAATAATTATCAAATAATTTTCCAACAACTAATAATAATAATAACCTAACAAATTAACAAATCATCACCATCCTCAATCCCCGACCTGAAGATTCCCTCTGTCTTGATGCCCGAAAGCCTTAGCACCTCCTCGGAGAGAGTCGTCTGTATCCACGGCAACTTCCTCTCCGGGAACCTGTCTTTCTGGAGGTGCACGACCTCCGAGAGGGTGCATCCGAACATGGACTGCTCCACCAGGGACTTCTTTTCCGAGGGAATGGAAAATCATCGTCGTTGTCGATATTTTTGCATCTAATTTCTACTTTTAATTGTGATTTCTACTCGTTTCAAGTCGCCACTCGATTTTTGACAATTTTTTGGAGCACGACTCGAGAAAAGTTGGGACTCCACTAACTAACGATGCCGTGGCGGTCCGACTTCTTAATCAAATAAATTAACCTCTCGATTTTATCATTTGATCAATTAACCTATCAATTGCGCTATTTAAATCAATTAACTTTATGATTATATCGATTAAAAATTATTTGGCTTCTTAATTGAGCGGAAGAAAAATTCCCCGATCCGACGGAAACGACGAGCGGCCTACTTTGGCGTGTTCGATTTCCTCGACGCAGGGTTTCTTGAGCCCCCTCTTGGCGCCCGTGTTCACGATCCATTCCAATCTCTTCTGACAGCTGACGGTGTAAATGTATATGAGGGTCTGCAACGTAAAGCATTATCATCCTCGACTATATTATCACAGCTATTGGTTGATTGTAACTTATTCAAAAAGTGTAATGATGATATTTTTTCATCCACCCATCCATCCATCCATCCATCCATCCATCCATCCATCCATCCATCCATCCATCCATCCATCCATCCATCCATCCATCCATCCATCCATCCATCCATCCATCCATCCATCCATCCATCCATCCATCCATCCATCCATCCATCCATCCTTCGCCTACCTTGTCGATCTGATTGTATGCGTCGATGTTCTTGCAGATGTGTCCTTCCAAGTAGGAGTAGAACTTTCCAGAAGGTGGGAAGAAAGCCAAGCAAATGCCCAGGAGTTCCCAACCTTGGACTGAACTCTCTCTGATGGGAAGAAGAACGAGTCCTTTTACTGTCGACAATCATCCGCAACTTGACGTGACGGTAACGACAAATGTAATAATATTGATAAAATAATATAACAACAATGACAATGACAACAACAACAACAACAATAATAATAATGGACAACAGAGATAGTTTTCCATCAGCTAACAGTTTCAGCAGCACAGCAACCTAGATGTTGATGGCTAAGATGAACAAGATGTTGGAGATGTAACTTCAAATCAATCACAATTATTCTTCTAATTATTTACAATTATTTATTAATTAGGTTATTTGTGATGTTCGACAATCAGCAGCCATCGTCGTTAGAGAGAGAAAAAATCGGAGGATAACATTTTCGTTCTCGTTAAACTCCTCTCGACACGTCTTTCTGCACGACGGCAACAAGCTGTCGACGCGTCGATAACAAATTCCTGAAATAAACCGTCGAATTAACGTATCACTCACTCCTTGGGATTCTTTGTCGTCTGCCTGCACAATTGAATGTAAATCTCGTCCCTCAACTCCGCGCAAGTCCAGCCTTTTACTGCCACTTCGAGGGCGATCTGGTTCAGAGACTCCTTGGTTTTGCGGTCGCCCATGTACGACTGGACGAGCTTGAAGAGTTCGGGGGCCTCTTTCTTCACGGACTTGTTGTCCGTCCGTATCATTGGTTTCGTGATGGGGTCCTGGCGAGTGCACGGGACGTTTTTTTATTCCGGGCGCCCGTCGTTTAGCCGAGGACATTGCAAAGTGCCGGAAAATCATTCACGAACGGATTACAACGAATGCCGCCATCGCGTCGTTAAACCTTTACATCCGTCTTACATCCAGGAATGAAAAGGCTAACAAATCACGGTTACTTTTTCTGCTTTTCATAATTTCAATGATGTGATTGATATCTATCTGATTAGGTGATAAGTTGACTCGATCAACCAGTCGATCGACCGACAATCACTCGTTCGTTTTTATGGCGCCGTCAAATTTTGCGACGGCATCGTCGATCGGCACCGACGAGTAGAAGCACGTCGTTATAAACGACCTGAAAACGTCACGAACCTTCGTCCAACTCAACATGTGACCCACGGACACGGTTTTTCCCAGCAGCCATTTTTTGTGCTCGTTGAGGTTCTCGAGGACAAACTGTTCGATGTGCATCTGCATTGTTTGAGGGAAACAACATTAAAACATGCAATGGCGGGAATAATAACATAACATTAGCTGCTGCTGATGATGATGACAATGATGATGACGATGACGATGACGATGACAATGACAATGACAATGACAATAACAATAATAATAATAATAATAATAATAATAATAATAATAACAATAATAACCCAATCATAAGGATTAAAAAAATAAATAAATCATGAAATCATGAAACCAATCATTATCATCAACAACAAGAACTACTATTTCAAACCTGCTGCAACAAGGTCCCAGCCACCTTGTTCGCGATGATGTTGTGGCCGGGCTGGGGGTGATGGTAGTTCGGGTTGAGCATGGACTGCGGTCGGTGCTGTGCCAACTCAGCCTTTGGATATGTTAATGGATAAATATGATAAGTGATTATTGTGACTATTTTTAGTGCTAAGAATCAGTCCGTCCGTCCGTCCGTCCATCCATCCATCCATCCATCCCTCCGTCCATCCTGTCCGACCACCATCCAAATCGACACCTGCAGCGACCAGCTCTTTTCCAGCGTGCTTTCCTGCTTGGCCGAGTGCGCCTGTCGATCGGAAGTCCACCTCTTCTTGCGGAGAGAAGGATGGTAGGTGGAGGAGGAGTGCGACCTGGAGGCCGGCATCAGGGTCTGAAACTGTCGGCTCTGAGGCGACGGAGTGGACTGGGCACTGCCGGCGTCCGAGTCGTCGAAGTCTATTTCTGGCAGACCTGGTTTCGTGGGCACGAAGAGAGAGTGTTCGTGAGTGGGGCTTGTTTTGGAACGAGACGTTTTGACTCCAGTTTTGAGTAAGTTGAATTTTAATGTTTCAAATGTTGGTGTAATTCGAATGTGATAAGAACAAAAATATCAAATTATACTTAATTGATGATCGAAAATTTAATTATGAACGACCGTACGGTTAATGCGAGCAACTAATAACAACCGATGATGGGCGACCATCAATTCGTCCATCAATTCATCCATCAATTCATCCATCAATTCATTCATCAATTCATGCAGCTACTGAATAATTCATTATTATTTCTCGTTTCAACTTTCAAGCTGTTTTGAATAATAATAACAATAAATGACAATAAAATAAATACAAATAAACAAAAACATTAGTTAAAACAATAAGTTAAAATTCCGTTATATTTAAATTGTATTACATTTTACGTTTCAATGCAATAAAACCGACCATCAGATATTCGCGTCGAAAAGGGAGCCTTGGCATTGATGGGCTGTCGACCCCCAAAAAACGGCTCGGAGTTTCTGGATCTTTCCGGGGGAGAGTACCTCCCCCCTCCGCCGCCCCTCCTGCTGACCCCGTACTGGAAAATGCCGTTCCTGGATGTCGGGAGAAAGTTGTGGAAGTAGTTGGCAGAGCGTGGTGGTGCTTGGAAGAGGAGACAGGTGCAGAGGATCCGACCACGTTGACGTACTCGGGTTCTGATCCTCGTCTGTTGATGGACTTCTTGATTTTGTCCTGTTTGTTCAGTTGATTGATTGATTGATTTATTGATTGATTGACAAGGCAACAAACACAATGGCTTACCTGGAAGGCCTTGTTCAAATAATCGCTATTAAACAAACCGCAAAAAGGGGAAAACAATGACAAACACAAACAACAACAAACAACAACAACAACAAAAACGAAGACTCACAACAAAGAGGAAAGGATTCCACCGATTCTTCTGAGCATTGCTCTCCCCAGGCGAACTCTCGCCAAACTTCTCTTGCTGCTCGTTGCTGTAGATGGGCTCGCTGGCCAGATTGTGGGTCTTGCTCCTAGGAGCTGCCACAGGGGGTTGCTGCTGTTGTTGCTTGTACATGGGGTACTGGCTGCCCAGAAAGTGGCCCTGATGGAGGGACTGCTGGCGCGGTCGTCGAGACTGGTAGAATTGGTCGGGAGTTTTGAGATCGAGGGCGTTCGCGTAAATCGATTGGTCGGCCAGCATCCTGTAGGAATCCGATTGGTCGTCCGAGTTACCGTTGTCGTCGCTGAAGTTGTAGTAGTGACCGAGAAAGTTGTCATCCATGGTGGGCCTCTGGAATTTCTGCTTGGATGGAGCTGCATGTTGTTGCTGTTGCTGTTGTTGTGGATCCTGTTGGCCTGAGGAGAAAATTGACAACTAAATTAGCAATTATTTGGAAATTACTAGCAGTACTACCCCTCATCCTGTTAAATAATTTTACACCAAGAATGAAGAAATTTTTACAATGAAACATATCTTACATATAGGCGCCTCTGACTAATGGCGCATTATAACTATTTTATAAACATTTAACTATTATTATTATTATTATTATTATTATTATTATTATTATTATTATTACATCATGACATTATTCTCAGCTCACCCGATGGCCTCGGCCTTCTGTAGGTTCCAACATAGGAAGGATTGGTCCTTGGGAAAGCTCTGGGCTTGGTGCCACCTTCCAGCAACTGTCTTGTAGTGGAGATGGGCTGAGCCCTACTAGATATAGAGCTTGTGATTGAGCTGATTGCAGACACTCCGCTGGTGGAGTGGAGGTATCCGCCCGGATGAACTACGGGGGCGGGCAGTTGAAACATGGGGTGGGGCGTGGTGTTGCCTCATTTGGTAACTGACAGCATGTTGCTGAGGATGATGATAGGGTGCAGCAAAGTGTGACTGAACATGATGTCGATGGTGATGATGATCGAAGGACTGCCCCATCGACTGGACAGCCTTCAGGGTCCCCACGGACGCAGGCGAATCACCAGCTAAAGCCATGGATGAGCTTTCTTCAGGAATGACAAAATTCGAGGGTGAAGCCAGAGACACCTTGGTCTCCTTGACTTTTTTGTCGATTCCAAATAGGCTCCTCCTTTGTTGCGACCAATCGGGTGTCATTTGATTTGGGGGCGGAGGGGGAGGGGGGATTTGCCCTCCCGTGCCCGCCCTCTGGAGGCGTTTGCCCTCGCGTAGCTGAGAGCTCAAAACGTCTGCGGATTTCCTATCCAAAAGGTCGGAATTGTCCACAGTCTGTTGGACGTGAAGAGGCGGTCTTTTCCTCTCGGCTTTTGGGACGTGACTGTCGTCTGCCGACCCTTCCAGCTGCCTCACCCTCCAGAGGTCGTTGGTCTCGTCAGTGACGTTGTGCCTGCTTACCTGGTTGATGTCGTTGTTGTTCAATGTAGTCGTTGTTGTCTGGAAAGTGCAAGAGGTTTAAGGCATCAACGTGCATCTAGAAATTCTTTGACTTCACCGTACTAGCACCGAAGAACAAATAATCGACTGCATGAAAACAACATTACTGATAGATGCCAACCATGGCTATTAAGTCGAATTTCAACCAAAATTCATTGGAACATGAAGCGAACATTTAATCGTTAATCGAATGAATCCATCTAACAGTTACTACAGGTTTTGTCAAAGTCTGGGTGGCAATGTCCTTCTTGGAGTTCACGGCCGACGAGGACCCGTCGTTGCTGTCCATGCTGGTCGAAGAGTTTCTCTTTATCGCCTGCATCGACATAGCAAAGTTCGTGCAACGACAGTTTTTTTAACGATTAATTCCCATATCTTCCAAGTAATCTTTCATTTGGAGGTAAAAAAACGATTTGCACAAAATAAATAAAACCTGACATGGACGAATGAGAAGCATTCACGAGTTAAATAAATGATTATTCGTCTTCATGACATCGTCGTTTCTTTTGCGAATCAATTATGTTCGCACCTCATTTTTTACTGCCCACGTTCGACGTCCACAAAAAGAAACGTCGGGGTAACGATCGAGTGATTGTCGAAAAATGAGGAAATCAATGAAAAGCGATGAATGGATTAATGCATCCCTAAAGAAAAAACCCTCGATCACCTGCAGCTTTGCCAGCGGAATGATGTCGCAGTTGGTCGGCTTGTGCCAAACCGTCTCCTGTTGTTTGACGTTGTAGTAGTAGAACCTCGAGGTGTTCGAGTCGTACAACTCCCACCATTCCGTCTCGTCCGATTCTTTGCTGGTCGGTCAAAAAAGCGGTCATCGTTAAACTTTCAAAATAACGATCCCATCCACGCTAGTGCGGATGTCGAAAACACGCATTCTATTATGCGTTTCATTACTCAGAAGTCAGACTTCATTAGTAACTGAATAAGTTATTCATGAGATTATAAAAGTTATAATAAATTATCTTTACTATGGCACATCTGGGGCCTCCCAAAGACATTCTCCAGTTACCAGATTGGCATACATGAACTCCTTCGTCTTTGGTTCTATTATCTGCACCCATTCCAAAGTTGAGCTGAAAGTTTTGTTGAAATTTTGATTAAAGCTAACAAAATCATGGCAAATCACATTTTTGCTGCTCTTTATTCGTACTTTTTTTTTTAATTAGAAAATAATAAAGAATAATGGAAATTCAATATTAGCAAACATTATTTTTGCCAAAGTTTAGACTGCAGCTTTTAGTGAATTTCCTCGAAATGTTGCAAAATTGTCTCAATAATTAATAAAAAGCTACAAAGTTTAATAAAACTAATAGATAATTCGCCCTTACATAATAAATGTATGAAGCTAAGTAACAAGTATAAAACACAAATAAATGCAAAAAAAGCCAATGCAATCAAATTAAATTCTCTCAAAGAATAATCATTAGGAGCAAACATCACCTTTCCGACATGTTGCAGATTCATAAAGATGTCTTGATAGGATATGTCCAGAATCGCAAAAGGTGTTCACTCCGCCATCTTAACTGTTTATAATTATAAGCAACTTAATACCAAAGACTCCTGTGTGGAGTCGCATTACTAAAATCGCTAATACAACAACATCATAACAACAAACTATTACAATGATTGCAATTGTCACAAATTATGCATCACTGCACGTCAACCGCCCCCAGCAGACAATCTATTAAAGTCCTTAATTTCGCATAATTAATCATTATTAATTAGTTAAATGAATAGTTAATTTTAAATTAAATCGGTTTAAATAATTGCATATTAAGAAATAAATAAAAAATTCACTATCTTAAAGGATTTATTTTCTCAAACAAGCAAATGTGTGCATTATCCAGGCAATTTTTAACATTTTATACGGTCAATTTAATATGTTTTACTACATTTTTTAAGCTTTTTAAAACTTTTTTAAAGATAAAAATCGAAGGACTGAAAAATCCAAACTTTCTATTTATAAATCCTCACTCTTTGTTTATATATGCCAGGAGCGAGTATATTTGTATGTTTCTCGACCGTAGGAGGCGTATTATTTTAAGTATTTATTTTTCATATTTATAAAATTTTCACTCGCTTTAATTATGAGTGATTGCTTAAGTGAAAGTGAGAAAGAAGTGAGTGAAATTGTTTATGACCGTTTGCTCATTTTTTCATTTATTGTATTTCTAAATTATAATTTTTACATAAATATGTATAGTTTGTATTTATTACACAATATATGTAACTATAAATGACATAGAATAAAATGTAACTATAAATGACATGGAATACTATGATTTGGGCTCCTTTGTCATCAGTTTGATATCAAAATGATACTAATAATAAATATACATTAAACTCCAAGATCTATTCTAATTAATCATTTGTGTTTTTATGAGGCAATTAAGATTTTCATGATAATTGGTCATAAGGATTTTTATCAGTGATCAAATGCAGTTCATTTATTATATTAAATCATCTAATTATTTTGATAAGATCCATAATTTTGTATAAGTTTCATGCTTCACTGAAAATGATGTAAAAGTATTGAAATCTGTAAAAATGATTTATTAATTACAATCACGAATGAAATTAAAATAAAAACATTGATCATTTAATATGTGTGAAAATATGAAATTAGGTCCTTTTGAATCAAGTCTTCTGCATTGGTTGGTGATTTTCACATTCATTGGATCCCAACTAGCATTATACAAACGAATTTGTATCAGAGAATATATTTAAAAGAATTGAACAGCTATCTTTTCAACAATTAAATGCTTGCTCCATCATGACTTAATCATTCCTTTCAACGAGAGTTAATTACTACGATGTTCGCATTTGACGTAATTTACACCTTTAGTGAGGCAATTACAAGAAGAGAGTTCCTAATTGTCTGAAGCGATGATCCCCCATCGCTTTGATGGTCGTCTTTGGCTTCGAGACGATCGGCTGTGGATCGGTAGTCCGCTAGACTTTCTGTTTTTTTGGAATAGTCCGACGCTTTAAAATCCCGATTTGATGGCACGGAACGGGACGTTTCGAACTTTGCAAAATATAATTCTCCCCAATTATGCCAGTCGTCGTTGTGTTTTGTCTTGCACGTGTTTAAAATGACTTGAAGTTTGATTCTTTTGACTTAGAACCGTTTTTGATGAGGTCCGTCGAACGTTTAACGACTTTTCACGAACCGAACTCGTATCATTAAATCTGGGGCGGGTTTGTTCTCGGAAGTGACTCGTTCTCCTCAAATCGCCTGCTGTCGATCAAATGCGCCTCGAGGCAAATCGAATCGCGCATCTTATTTTTTTACGAGGAAGAAAAAGAATCGTTCATAAAAAACCCGACGACGTCGGCCGGGCGGGACGGCAGACGACGGACTTTCTCGGATGCAAGAATTAACCGAAAGCAGCGGCTCGATTAGTTGTTTTTAATTGTCACAAACTCCTAGTGTCGTTGCTCCGTCAAAATGTTAATTGACCGGCGACAAAAAACACGACGTGTTGAAGTCGCACGATTTCCTTTGAAAATGAATTTCTATGAGTTCGAACGTGGAACGTCCAAATCGGCCGTTAATGCGCGTCCTCGCCATTAGTGAACGTGATTACCGATCGTTTGTTGTCCGTTATTTGGGGATTATTTATTTGATTATTATTTTTATCAATTTTTTTTTATTAAGTACAAATAAGATGCAACTAGTTAAACAGTTGTGGTAATGTCTTTGGAAGGAAGCACTTTGACATTTGCAAGATGTTTCGAAATCACGGCGACTCGGGTCGGGGGCGATTCGCCTCGAACGGAAGCAGACGAACGAGTGACTAGGTAGGTAGGTAGGGTTCTTATGATTCATTAGTAGCTTCATCATTATCTGTAGTGACGTGTTGTTTTGATGGTGGCCTTTAAGACAATGGCAGTGATGGTGGTGGTGATGATGATGGTGGAGTTGTTGATGATGATGATGAGTGTGTTTTGATGAATGGAGTATGTAGAGGAGAAAATACGAAAAACTGAAGTAGATGTGCTGGCTGCTTTTCTTTTCAAAATTTCATGAAAGTTCACTGCGGAGAAAGTGCTATAACCACGTGTTGTCGTAAATATTTGATTGCGTAAACGAGATGCAGATTTTAAAAACTTTTTACTTTCGAGAATATCTCATTGGAGTGCTTTAGTGGTGTTTACCACTGATCGTAGTCACTTTATCGGTGGAGGTCAGAATGTTTAAAGCTCTTTTGATGGTAAATTGTTAACAATTGCATTGTTAATTTTGTTGCTAAAATATTGAATTCGGGTGTCCGGAGCACCTCCCGACATCTGCTCGCATCAAATTGCTCTCGATGTCGGCAATGTGTCAAAAAAGCATGACGTTTGTCATGGTCCAATATAAGTGTGATCTTCACATCTGCGATAATCTCGCTCGGAAATTGAAAAATTCATTCGTAAAATTTTAACTCCGCTCGACTCTCCTCGCCATTATGCGTTTTCTCATTTGTGCTTCTTCATCATTTATTCAAGAACCTCTCTTGTGAAAGAGTAGATGAAGTCTCCCCTCAATTTTTTTTTCCTGATTTCAAAGATTAAACGTTCCCTTCTTGAAATTCTTTTCTTCGAATTCGGTCTGAAAAGGTCCCTCGAAATATCGACGAGGAAAAACCAGGCGAATCGATTCTCGATCGAAACCAACTCGATGCTGTAAAAAAGAATTCGATCGACAAATTCAGTTTAAAAACACCTCCTCCTTTGCTTCGAAGCCATAAAAACACGCGCGAGTATGAATGCGATACCATTGTCGTCTCGAGCCCGGTGTGGTACGTCGAGCGATGTTGTTGCGATGATGCATTAAATCAAAGGATGATGCATTAAATCAAAGAGCTTTCGCTTTCTCTGTTTTTACTCAGAACCGGGCCCCTCGTCCTTCTTCGGGCCGTGCTCGAATGATGCCGGTCCATGATTTCAGACCATGTTACAGGCTTGAACATTGAGTGATACAAACGAGTTAATAATAATGATAATAATGATAATAACAATAATAATAATAATAATAATAATAACAACAAAAATAATAATAGTTAATTTATATGATACCACACTGAAAGCTTCAGAGTTTTTCAAAGAAGGATTATTGTGAGCTCATCGTGCAATGCTCTCAAAGCAACCGTTTCATTTATTTGTTTGATTGAAGTCTGTTGCATAACTAAGACGATTTGGACAACAAAGCAACTGATTTAGAGCCAGTTAATTTCATTATCTGCCGAAATGGAAGACCACCCACATCTCGAGAGCGACTGCAAGTCCGAGTTCTTATCGAACGTTTCGTCGGAAATCTAAATCTGTGCACTCGGGCGATCGACACGACACAGTCTCGTAAATCATCGCCTGGGAGATCAAGACAAACCAAGGCCACCTGTTTTCGATAAAAACGATCTTGCTTGTTAATGTCCCGGAGACCGAGACCGGCGAGAAGGCCTGCAATTGGACGCGAAAATAGACTCCCTCACGAACGACCTGATTAAACGACCTGATTTCGGTCGAACGAAAGAAATTTCTAAAATCCGAAATGCCTTTCCACTGCTCATTACTTTCTCGAAGAGACCCAGGAAATTTGAAAAGCTTTCGACTTACTATTTTTTGGACATTTGAACGTTTCAAATAGTTTCTCTATTTTTGGAGAAGTGAAATTTTCCATTAGCTTGCAGCTCGCAGAAGTCTTCTGAAGAAAATACTTTGTTGCAAATTTTTCATTCCCATTTGAAATTGTAAGATTCCTTTCAAACTTTAAGATCGGTATTCCAGACTGATGAAAAAAAGGTAAATAAATCCAAGCTCGACATGGACGACTGTTGTTAACGAATAATAATTAGTAGTAATGGTATAGTTGTTGTTGTTATTATTATTGTTGTTGTTATTATTATTATTATTATTACTATTATTATTATTATTATTATTATTATTATTAGTGACATTTTTCGGTGGACCTAAAGAAACTCGGGCAGACGACTAATTCAGTTTTCGGTGGTCTTCAGACAGGAAGACTCCTCCATTTTGAGCAATTTTTGATGATTCCCTCCTTGGACATTGATTAATTAATTTATTTATTTATTATTATTGTTGTTTTATTAATTATTTTATTAATGGTTATCATGGTGATGCTTCATCACAATCACCATTGCTAGTTTATTATTATTATTATTTGTTGTTGTTGTTGTTGTGGTAATTAATGCCATTAGTAATAGCATTGCTACTTACTACTTGGTCGAATGTCACAATAAATATTGACAAATAAACACATTGAACGATGAATGCGAGAACGAATGCGAAAGACTGTCAACTTTGTGTCGTTTGCAGTTTGCGGTAACGTCTCATTTGGCATCTTCTTCGTGGCGTCCCAGAAATAGGTCGAGGAGCTTTCAATGACGGCGACGGCGGTCGTCCTCGGGGCTTCGAGATTAAGAACTCGACACTTCGTTGATTTTCATTTGACGACGTTTCTTTGACGGCAGGAACCAGTCAAAGCCGCCCGGTTGTTCTGGTACAGCTTGTGCGACAATACCGTAAACATTAAGAAATATATTTTGTTGTTGTTGTTGTTATTATTATTGTTGTTGTTGTTATTATTATTATTGTTATTGCTATTAAAATACAAGGTCTAATAACGCTGAACTACTCCTCGTTAGACACGACTGACACTCTCAAAAGTGAGATCCAAACATCATGTCACTGTAGTACAATGTATCGTTTATCAAGAGAAATGGCTTCCATTGGTAATGTCAGTACAAATGTCAGATTTGCACTTGTATTATTGTCATCGATATTCTTTCCTCACGGATGCATTGTTATTCACGCACAGCACCACATTGATGTTAATCATGATCGTCGTCATTGTTAAACTATTGTAATATGTTACTTTTACGATTTCACTATCATATTATATTACTTTATTGCTTCATTATCATAATATATTACTTCACTACCTAATTATCATAATATATTACTTTATTGCTTCATTATCATAATATATTACTTCACTACCTAATTATCATAATATATTACTTTNATATTACTTTATTGCTTCATTATCATAATATATTACTTCACTACCTAATTATCATAATATATTACTTTATTGCTTCATTATCATAATATATTACTTCACTACCTAATTATCATAATATATTACTTTACTACCTAATTATCATAATATATAGCTTCATTACTCCATTATCATGATACATTAATTCTATTGATTAATTAATAATCAATCAGGCCTTGGAAGAATTGAAGAGGGTACTGTTGCTGGGCTCGAACCAAATAGGAGACAAGGAGTCGATAAAATTTCTCTCCGCTCGAAAGTTCAACGTCCAGAGGGCTCTGGAGCTCTTCGTGTCGCACCAGGTGGGCGTCGAGCGATGACGATGATGATGATGATGATGATGATGATTATGTTGTTGTTGTTGTTGACTTCAAAATGTTTATGTGTTGATGTTTGTTGTTGATTGTAAAGTTGATGTTGTTGATGTCGTCCTAATCATTTGTGTTGTTTATAAACAGATATGTTTATTTATCTATAAAAAGTTTTTATTTTATTAGAGATAAACGTGCAGATACGAGAATTTTGCGAATACATTTTAATTTTTTGGTGAGCAGATCTCGACTCGTTCGAATTTTGAGTTTAGGGTTTGACACTTGTTTAGGTCGTCGTCGTCGTTATTGCCGTCGTTGCTAACCGAATAATTAACCGAAAGGCTTAGATATATTTATCTATTTGTTTGTTGATGTTCCAAAGGGTTAGTCACTCCAAGTCACTCAAGTTAAGTTATCAAGTGTGAGACATGCCTTCCAAAAAAAAAAAAAAATCCCCAAAAAATCAAAAAGCCATCTGAAAATCTTTGAATTGCAAACTTTTGAAGATGTGCAGAGTCGAGTGCGAGAGTTCGAAAACCTTTCGATGGTCGGTTTCGATCCTCGTTTCGCTTTTCGACGGTTTCGTTTTCGAATCGAATTCGAGATGTCGTCGACTCCTCGCAGATGACTCATCTGACGTGTCACGACGAGCGGTCGCCGCTTGATTGCGTCACCTTAGCGTCGTCGTCGTAACTTCATTATTAATTTCGTATGTTCAAAATCAAAAAGCGGTAGAAGTTCTAAAATAATTGGAATGACGGCCGTCGTCGAGATTGTTGTTGTTGCGTTTAGCGTAATGCTAACGTAATGCTTCCGAACGGGATGCGAAGGCACTTTTTGAAATGCTCTACCGTTTGTGACCGTAGCACCCCCACCCGAGGACCGTACCGGGCGGTGCAGGCTGGGTCTCAGACACGACGCATTGCGACCGTTGCCGTCGCAGTCTCGCCACCCGCCAAGTCGACCCGTCCTGCCTTCATTTAAAGATTATTGTTATCGATTAAATTATCATTATTTTCATTGGTCGATTAATTTATCATTATTTTCATTTATCGATCGAGTTAATAATTAACCTAAATGATCGATTGATCTAAACACCTGCCGTCGAATCCACCCGCAGAACACAAGGGACAAGGAGGATCTTCTGAACATCGACCTCTGGGACGAAGAGGTCAAGAAGGAGTTGGTCAGTGGCAAACTGACCGTCTTTGTGAGTGCTGCTGTTTGTCATTGTTAACGTCATTCTAAGTAATAATAAACATAGAATCGTCATTGTTTTAATTAAGTAATAATATGCACAATAAATACATATTTTAGCATGTTTTTAAATTATTAATATTTAGATCGCCAGGTTTTGTCTGTCCTATTTGATCTTCTATTTTCAAAGACGTGATCCGTGCGTTCGTCTCGAAATTTCAGACCCGTTGTTGTTAAATCCAATGTCGAACGTCACTCGATTCTTTGCCTTGGACGAAGAACATGTGCTAAGATTCCGCTTTTAAATATTTCTGATCAGCCAAACCTACATGCTTTCGAAAATCTATTTAAACAGCTCATCGTCGACTCACCATTCTTTCTTAACCTATTGGGTTCAGTTCCATGCACTAACATTTACATCGCCCGTTAAGTTCGTGCTCCCTGTCGGGCGTCCGTCGGGCGGAATTCTCCCCCCGGACCTTCCTTACGGGTGGTCGCTTCGGCCTTCGGTCGGTTTATTTTTGATCGTGAATTGCGAGCGTGCATTTGCATTTACTTATAATTTTGTTTCAAATTATTATTTGATGTTTTCTTTGCTTTAAATTACTATTAAATTTATATTACTATTAAAGCTTCTCATTTTCACTGACAAACAGCCAAACCCGTGCTTTACAAGATTGTGACTTTCTAAAATATGGACAGATATGGAACATCTCCCATTAGGAGATTTTCTGAATTCATGTTATTACTATTATTATTATTATCATCATCATCATTATTATTATTGTTGTTATTATCATCATTATTATTGTTGTTGTTATTATCATCATCATCATCATTATTATTATTATTGTTGTTATTATCATCATTATTATTATTGTTGTTATTATCATCATCATCATCATTATTATCATATTCATGACATCCTGGGAAGTCACAGAGTCTCTTCCAACTTTCCAGAAAGAGCGAATATTTTCCATATTTCTTTTATCTTGTGGCTCGAGTGCCCCGACATCTGAAGCGGGATTGAAATCGGACTTTAATAAATAATAATAATAACATTAATAAATAATAATGAATATTTAATAAATCTTTATATTTATTTAATAAATCTTTATATTATCTTTATTATTATCTTTAATAAATAACAATAACATTATACATAAATATGTAGCTCTTCTGTTAACCATTTGTGTAGCATCCGCTTCTCGTCGACGCTCCGTTGCGAATGCGACGCAATAGGACTCCTTCCTTAGCGTCGTCGCATGCAATGTCGAAACCTTCTGGGCTGGCTGACTCAAATGCATTAGCAAGCACACTCTTGGGTTGAGTGTGTGGTGTTGTTAGTAAGCTTATTATTATTGTCGTTATTATTATCGTTATTATTGTTGTTATTATTGTCGTTATTATTGTTATTTTTATTTTCTCGGCCTAGCAAACATCATGCAACATGCATGCAACAACAAAAAGCATGCAACATCCGTAAATGTCTCCGAAAGGTTTAGCAAAGCGTTAGCAAACACTATTGTTATTATTATTGTTATTATTATTATTATTATTGTTATTATTATTATGAACATAGCTTTTATTATTATTATCATCATTATTGTCATTATTATTGTCGATATCGCCGTTATTATTCGCACGATTAGATAAAAAATGTTTTATAATAACTATTAATTATTATTAGGGCTGCAGATTTATGTGCGTTACTGGAAGATTAATGCGTTAAAAAAAAATTGCAATTAAAATTATTAACGCGACGATTAACTTATTTAAATTTTTTTTAATTTCATAAAATTATTTTATAAATTTTTAATTTTATAAATATTTTC
>MPNW01000403.1:56054-80203 GCA_011800805.1 Hirudo medicinalis
GTATTGGGAAATTTATTGGAAAATGGGATGGTGCGATTAAAAATGCGTTAACTAAGATTAAAAATATTAATCTCGCGACTAATCGCGATTGAAAAAATTAATCGATCTGCAGCCCTAATTATTATTAGTAATAACAATCTAAAGAAATTAATTGCACGATCTTTTATGGTAAGCGCGGAACAAAGACGACGTCTTGACTTCAGAGTGAAGCAGAAGCAAAACGTAGGCTTGGAATTGGATGGGATTTAATTATGTGCAATTATGTATTATGCAATTAACATCGGCATCATCATAGCCGGTGCTTATGTAATATATAATTAGTATCCTGATTAAAGCTGATTAAAAATTAATTAAAGCTAATTAATAAAGCTAATTAATTAATAATTTGATTGATTGGCGATGATTTTTTTTTCGAATCGTTACTTTTTCTAAATTCTAAAATGTCTGCAGCGGCATCTGGTGTCATAATCGAATATCATGATATCGACGAGTTATTAATTATTGTCATTATTATTTTACATTTATTGCTATCATTATTATTACGACTAAGTGCACTTTTGCGACAACGCCGCTATTATCATCGTCATCATCATCGTCGTCGTCATCATCACCATCATCATCATCATCATCACTACTGCTTTCACTTGCTGCATGGCTCACCTCTTTTTTTTTCTTTTTCAAACCTCGTAGAATTGAACCAATCAGAGTCGAGCGTTGGTTTCGCTTTGAGAGTTTTTTTTCTCTCTCTCCTGCACTTTCTGCACAACACTCCTCCCCCCTTTCGGTCCTCGGCGTCTCTCTCGCTTCTGTCCTTCCCCGCTCTTCTCTCCTGCTGTGCGTCGTCTTCGCACTGCGACCCCAGGGCGACATATTCGACTGGAATGCAGTGGTCATTTTCTTGACATGGTTGATTTGCTGTTTTTCTAAATTGATTTTATTGAAGCTTGTTTGTCAAATTAAAGTCGTTCGTCGACTGGGTTCGTCATTATCGTCGACTTCATTCGTTTTCGTTTCGCCTGCCGTTCGTACGTGCCTCTCTGCTTTTTTTCTCTACGGCAAATTTCATCGGAAGCCGTGCGTTTTCTTACCCGCTATCGAAGTGAAACCAAATTCAACCTTTTTATTGTGAAACGTAAACACCTTCCATTTCCCACCCCACCAGTGCGAGAAAGACCGCGAGGGGGCTGCCATCCTTCTGCTCACGGCCCGCCTTCACTTCCCCAACCTGACCAACCACAGGGCCGTCCTCAAGGGGCTCGTCGTGCAATTGGACTGTGCTCTCGAGAGGTGAGGATGGGTGTATTTATTTGTTTTGTTTTTTGATATATACATGAAAACATAACAGAGAATTTAATTTTACTTTGAGATTAAGAACAATTATAGTCGCGATTACCCAGCGTATTTAATAAAACGCGCATCCGACGTCCGTATAATACGACGTGTAAAACTTAGAATTAAAATTACTCTTCGGTATCGTCTTTGCTCGTATCGAGCTACAAATGTCACGTCCAGAAGTTTACGATCTGTCGAATCGGAGATGATCGATTTGTTTTGTCGACCGCCTTCTGTCAGTCACGAGGTTAAGTTTTACGAAACGTGACGACATCTCGTCCCTCGGTAGAACGGAATCAATTTGCGGGGGGGGGCACTCCTCGCGATTTGCTTTCGTTTCGCATTTTTTCTCGCCCGTTTGCTCGAAAGCTCGTCGCTCTTCGAGAGAACTGGCACCAAGCTTTCTTTTGCTTTTCATGCACCACCCCGATCCGGATTTTAATTCCTTTTCAATAACTCATTGTCCCGAGAGATGCTCTGGCCGAGGTGTTTGGAAAATGATGAATTGATTATAAACATTTTCATCATCGTTGTTGTTGTTGTTATTATTATTATTATTATTATTATTATTGCAACAATTGTCTTGCAATCTTTGACTGTAAAATAGATCCAAGAGTGAAGAGCCTTGGTAGTATTTGTTGGAGTGTTGCGACCTGTAAATCCATAGAAGCTGTTGATCCTTGTGCAAACATCCTTGTAAACTTTATGCAACAGTTCAATGATTTTTAGGTTAATGTTATAATCATTATTGTTGATGAAATCATTATTATTGTTATTATTATGATTATTATTATTATTATTATTATTATTATTGTAGCTATCAATGTTGTTGTTGAATTTGATCTCATGTCGTCATTGTCTTAATCATCATCATAGCTTGGAAGCTCAGAGGAAAGGAGTGATTCTCATCTACGACATGACGGACTCCAGGTTCCACAACTTTGACTACGAACTCAGCAAGAAAATCCTCAACATGCTCAAGGTGCGTCACTAACGTCTGTTATTGTCGTCTGCACGACAATGTAGTCGTTCGTGCGACGTCGCGATTTCGATCTTGTCGCGACGTAGGTTTTGTCGTCGCATTTGAAATGCTTATCATCGGCAGTCGTCGCGTCGGTCGTCTAAATTTGACGAAATTCAAAATCCCACGCAGAGACTTCGCCAGCTCGTCGAACGTGTCGCTTCGTCTCTCGTTCGATCGAGCGTGCAGAGTTTCATCGACTGGTCGGGATAAAATTTTGAGCGGTTTCTGTTTTTTTTTTTTTGCGTTCGAGAGAAAAACGTTTTCGCGTGCGCTTCACGGACGTCGCATTTTGAAACAGGCCGTCGTCGACCCCACGTTCGGCCGACGTCACACGTGTCGGTCTGAAATTTCCACGTGACTGCGATCGACGGCCGTGTTAAATTTTAAACAAATAATTACCCGAAGTCTCGTCCGATTCAGGGAAGCTACCCTGCCAGGCTGAAGAAGGTTTTGATAGTGATGGCACCCCTGTGGTTCAAGGCTCCGTTCAAAGTACTCAGGCATTTTATTCTGGAGAAATTGAGAAATAGGGTCAGCATTTTATAGTTTTTTAATTTTATTGTTTTAAAAATGATGCTTGGAAATGTTTGTTATTCACTATTTATTAGGAATGTTTTTCTTTCGCACGAGAAAGATCTTGCGATGACATGATATCAATGATTTCTAAAACTTACCAGTAGATGTAAATCAATGGTCATCCTTGGTCTTTTGTGGTACTGTGAAATGATCGGAAGGTCGAGGAAATTTAAACTAAAAATTTGATCGATTCTGATTTCTCGTGCGGTAATAATTTTTATCCTCTCCAGGTTCACGTGATCCGCTCGACCGACCTGCCGAACCACCTGCCCGCTTCCTCCATTCCGATCCACCTCGGGGGCACCCTCCGCCTCAACCATAGGGCATGGATTGCCAGGTGCCTCACATCCACAGCCTGCCACAACCACATCAAGCCTCACCTGCTGCCTCCGATCCCTGATCAAAATTTTGCAGGATCTCTTCAGATGAGCATCACTCAAAAGCAGCTGGACGCGTATTTTGCCGGCACACCCGAAGACCTCCTCACTTCCGACCCCTCCCCGAGGGCGATCCGGATAACGTCGACTGCCGACGGGAGCGTCGACGAAGAGACGACGGATGCCGAAGCGAACTCTCTGCCGACATTTTCCAGCGCCTCGTCGTCTTCGACGTGCCACAAGACCCTCACCGACAGCTGCCTCGAGTCAGACGAGGACAACGACGACGTAAGAGACGAGAAGGACGACGAAGACGAAGTCGAGTGCAACATGGACGACAACGTCCTGTACATCGACTTACGAAAGGACGGAATTTCTGACGGGTCGGCTTTCAACTCTTTCACGTAATCTTTCTTCGCCCCTCGCTCGACGACACGTGTCGACGACGCGACCGATCGCGATGTCACGATCGTCGAGTTAATGGCTTATCGTTAATGAGTACTTTTTTCAATGAGAAGCGATAGCTTATCGCTTATGTGAATAATGTTCTGCATTGACAGAAAGTTGCGTTTCGACCGAGAAATTCTCCTTAAACATTCTGCAATTTCTTTTTCCATTTTCTCCGAAGCCTCCTTTCGATTCTCTTCAAGTAGATGATGATGGTGATGACAATGATGATTTTGATGGTGATGATGCAGTCACAAAGTACTGCTCAGGTGTCAGTAAAGTTATCAATTGTTGACGATGATGATGATGGAAGAAATATTTCCAAGAAGAATCCATATTCCTTATCACTATTGAATTCTGAGATGCAAGATGGAATGTGATATGTTTTGCTATTGTGTGATGGCTATGATCGGTTATGATGATGATGATGATACTTTCCAGCAAGCTCGATGAAACGTCACAGAACGGGTCGACGGGAAGGAAAAGATCTGCCTCTCTGTCCGAAATGGCAGAGCCCTCGAAGAGACGACCTAGCTTCGAGAGAGGCTCCAAGGACGACCCCTCGACCAACGGCGTCGAGACGTCGACGGCGTTCAACGACGACGACCTATCTTTCACGTGAGTCCGATCGATGGTTTTCGGTGAATTTTGGAATTTGAATTTTAAAAAAGTGACGAGAAAATTAATTTACCGATATTTTTGCCTCGCTTTCGGCGATTCAAATGTAGTGATCGTTTCCATGTCTGGGTTTGATTTTTTATTTGTTTTAGTTTTGTTGTAGCAGATGATTCATCGTCGATTGCGTCGATGCATTTATTGTAATAATAATAACAACAACAACAATAATAATAATAATAATAAGCTAATGATAGATGATTAAATAATAATTTAAAAGCAATAAATAGTACATTTATGATAATAAACTGACAATGTTATTGTTAAACTGACAAATCAAAAACTGAACGAGTTATAATTTTTGACCGTCGATTCAATCGCCAGAGATGACTCCAGTTCGGACGGCGAGTCGCCCGTCGTCATGGAACAGGAAACGCTGCACATTCCCGGTCAATCCCTGACTCCCACCCAGATCTTCCACTACTGGATGGCCGTCGGGCACAAAGGACTCAGGGACGAATACTTCAACCTCGTTTCCGAACCTCCGAGCGGGTCGTTCCACTTTTGCAAGTGAGGGGCGTCGGCACGACTCGCACGAAACGGAAGGCAACGCGAATTAATGCTTGTCTCAAATGAACTTAGATTTATTTAAACGATATTTTTTGTGAACGTGTTGTGGACTGAGGTTTGAAAGTGAACTGATCGACACTTTGTGTGTGTTTTGCGAATTACTCGCTCGATGACGATAACGGCACCTGTATTTCAACCACGGCTCACCAAAGCTCTTTTGTGCTCTTTTTCCAAGCTATCTCACTTGATACAATAGCGTCGAATAAATCCAACAATTGCAAAAACATTTATAATATATCTTTCCCATCATCGTCGTCGTCGTCGTCCCACAGGTTAAAGGTCAACCGACACAGGAACAGGTACTTGGACATCCCCTGCCTCGACGAGACCAGGGTTCGACTCCTGGCTCCGGCCCCGGACGGCAGCGACTACGTCAACGCCAACTTCGTCGACGGCTACGACAAGCAGAAAGGCTACATTTTGACTCAGGGTGATCATAATAATAACGTTGTCTTTGCCAATGGTCTTCGATGGAAAAAGAATAATCCAAAAAAGAATAATCCAAAAAATAACAATAACATCGAAAATGCGATGTCAACGTGTCGATTACTTCGCTTGGTGTGTAAACGTAAACGTCCCCAGTTTAAATACTTATTGATTATAAATCAATTTTAATGACTTTAAAATTTTTATTTACCCTCAAAAAGCTTCTCATTTGTCGTCCTCGTTTAGGGCCGCTCCAAAAAACGATGAACGAGTTTTGGCAGATGGTCTGGGAGCAGGCTGTCTTGGTGGTTGTCATGACAACAAGGTGATTTAGGAGGAGGATGTTGATGATGGTGGTGATGGTGGTGGTCTTGATTGTGATGAATGGTAACACATTTGTCATTGACACCATGTGCTTTTTCACAACAACAACAACAACAACAACAATGAATATCACTTTGTGAAAGTGTCGTTACTTGTTATAACATTATTAACAAAATAATGATGTCCATTGTCTCTGAAATGGTGGAATATTTTCTCAGGACCTTCGAGAGGGGGCGTGTCAAGTGCGACCAGTACTGGCCGCTGGAGATCGATCGGATGGAGCGACACGACAAGCTGGCCGTCTTGAACTCGGGGTCCGAGGAAAGGGAGGAATGCATCGTCACAACTCTGGTGCTCCAGAATTTAGAAGTGGGTTGATGATGGTGATGGTGGTGGTGATGTTGGTGATGATGATGATGGTGGTGGTGATGGTGATGATGGTGATGATGATGATGGTGGTGGTGGTGATGTTGGTGATGGTGATGATGATGATGGTGGGAATTATTGGTGTGGAATATATATATAATAATTTATCCAGCCCTTCAAGAATTGCAAGTAAATCAAAAAATATTTTGTAAAAAAAAAAACTTACTTCAACGACAACTTTGTTTGCTTTGTTTACACGAATATTAATTTTGTGTACATGAATTTGAAATATTTACACGTGTCAAAACCTGATTTTGTGTAAATTGATTTATTGCACCTGAGAATAAAAGGCATTATTTATTAATTAACTAATTATTTATAATTGTAGTAAACTAAAAGTAACAATTGTCGACAACCTTTCCTTAGACGATGGAAACCCGTGAGGTGAAGCACGTTTATTTCCTGGGGTGGCCTGACCACGGGACCCCGGAGAGTGGGGATTCCTTCCTCGACCTCATGGACTTGGTTCGAAACCTTCAGGAGGAACAGGAGCGAAAGTTTTCCAGCACCCGATTGGAGTCGGGACAGACCGCAGTGCCTCACGCTTGCCATCCCCTGCTCGTTCACTGCAGTGCTGGAATCGGTCGAACAGGTGAGACACATTACCTGCATACCGGCATAATTTATTTTAATTAATAAGCATATTTGCACAGTGCTCTAAGCATCGGAGACACATTTATATAGAGCCTCTTCCCAAGGGGAGCTCTGGGGTGATGCAAGCCTCGTTCGCAAACATGACATGTGATGACCTTAGCTTTCACCTTTGCTCCGAGAAAAGCTAAGCTCGACACTTACTCGCACGCTTGAAATATTTGAAGACAATTTAGTTGTTGCACTTGTTGTATTGTCAAGAACCATTGTCAAGTGAACCATCGCCCAGTCAGTTGTATTCCCATTGCTTTTTCACAGGCACCTTTGTAGCCCTGGACGTCCTGACGAAGTCGCTCAAGGACACCGGCAGCGTGGACGTCACGGGCACCATCAGGAAGCTGAGGAATCAGAGGGCACTCAGCATCCAGACTCCCGACCAATACCTATTCTGCTACGAAGCCCTGCTCTGCTATGCAAAACGGATCGGCCTTTTTAGCTACAATGACGACGACGACGATGAGGATGGTGGTGATGATGATGATGGCAGTGTTTGAAACTCATTCCTGAGATTACAGTATTAGGCACAGAGTCTCGACGTGTAAAAGAGTATTTGAGTGCTCTCGATAATCGAGCCTACAAAAACACATTTGTACATTTGTCTCGTCGAAAACAGGTCCACCTACTCATGCTTTAGTCTCTTACAGGATGACCTGCACTTTTTTGTAAATGTGTACAGACAGGTCTCTTTGTAGATCCAGACCACACAAGGTCAATTCTACCTTTTTCACACAGACAACAATTCAATTTGAATTCAAATCTTTGGGAAAACACGACTTAAGATTTCTTAACGACGTCATCGTTCAAGCTTTAGTTTCATTGTGTTAGGCAATTTGGGACAATGATGGACATCGGATAATGATGATAATAATGATAACGGTAAAGGTAGTGACGATAATAATGTAATGATAATGATACATATTGGCCGTACTCATCTCCCAGGACCATCACCAGCTGGAGCAGGAAGTTCAGGCTGGTGGATTGTTGGTGCTTCATGGAACTCTGGAATTCTTTAGCACTTATTTTTCTTTGTGGTCGAGGTTTTCTAAGGACTGTCGAGGCAGATGATTGCGATTCGCACGCGATCGTACGAGCTATTTACGAATTCATGTTCCAACTAGTTTTCATCGACTCAGGCATTGTCGTCCAGCGGTCGTCTGTTGACGTTGAGTCATCCGATCCTACTGGAATGCTATCAGCCTTTGTGTCGAACGTCATATTCTCTGAAAGCGTGCTGCTCTTCTTGATTCGCGCGTGTAATTGCATTAATCGGCCTTTTGCGCATCGAGCAAGGCAGTTGATTTAATGTTGTCCAACTTGGGCTCGTAGACCTGAAGCTCTCGAATTTGCAAATCTTAAATTATATTTTTACTATTGAGCGCGAGCGATGGACGTTTGGTGGATCTCCACAATAAACCTCTTCATCAACAAAAATGTACTTTTATTGAAAAGGATTGAAAATGCGTGAGAACAAAATATTACGGAGGGCCGATTGTAAGTTAGCATCTCCACGATGACCCGGTTCCTCTCAGCAGGAAGGTCTGCAATATAAAGCACAAAAATTAACGTTGTAGTCCAAATCATCTCAGTTACGAAAGGGATAACAATATAAATAAAATAAGCAAACGAGATTAACAACACAACAACCAATATTTAGCTTCATAGCAGAATAGGTATTGGGCGGGAGTTTCAGCAACACAACAACCAATGCGTTGTTTAACACAAAGTACCTTTAAATTTTGCTGTACTATGATTCGAGATATTACCGTTTACTGCCTGTTCAATTGATTTCACAATCTGATTTTTGAAGAAGAGATGGAGTAAATTGCTTTTAATATTTGCTTTGCGAATGAGTTCACGTCTGCCTGCCTCAGACGCAACGTTCGAGGGATTCGCTGTTTCGGTAAAACTTTATGCCATCCAACAAAATATCATCATAAAAGGTAATATTTTACTACTTGATTACTTTAATTAATTAATTATTTATTTAATATTCACCCCGGGCTGATATGACAGCAATACTAAATTACAAGCTTTACACGATTGATATTTTATGCTGTAAAGGAGGTTTGAGGAAGATATTTGAGATGTCATCGGAGTAGAATTTGAATTTTTGAGGTTTTTGAAACAACGATATCTGAAATAAAGAGAATATTCTTCATAAAGTCGGTGGTTCTAGGTTTTTTATTTTTCAAAGAATTGACTACAAAATCTCTTCACTCGTTTTCAAGTTTCAGGGTCATGCACCGTCATACCTGCCTTTCACTCGCACTGCACAAATTCCTGCTAGGTTCGGGCTCAGATCAGCAACCAGGGGCTCCATCGACAAAATCATCTGCCCGACGTGCGACACTGGATGGCAGGTCTATAGATGTCCCACAGATCCGGATTCCCCCCTCGATTACCAACACTGATCCAGCCGGATCTCAAAACACTTAAAACCTTCCTCTTCAGAGAAAGCTTCTACATTAGTGGCCTTGAAGTTCTGTTGAGCATACACCTCTCTAGTCAAACTCTGTATCGTTATCGTTAACGTTCAACGGAGGATATTTGCCATCATCAACAGTAAAGACAGTTGCAAAATAACCGTTGAAGATATTGGTGACTTCTGTTGCATTTGAAATTAAGCCGTTACTGCAGGTCACAAGGCTGCCATAATGGAGAAACAACAGACATGTTGACATACACGTAATCCATAAATAGTTCGTTGATATTTTTATCTGGACAAAGAGTAATAGGTCCAATCTATCTCAGATAAGTATGAAATCAACAACCAAACAAGTTATGACTTACATAAAATGAAAGAATGAATAACTGGAAAAACACAGCCCAGGATATAAATGAAATCAAGATTTTATCCCAATTTTAACTAATTGTGACTTTCTTCTCATAATCAACCTTACCGTCGGCAGACTTGATCTCCTGAATAAGATTATTATTATTTATAATCGAAACGATTCATATCTTGATAATGACTTTTTTAATTAACTGGGGTTAGTAATGGTATGTAATGCAATGGTAGCAAGTTACAACAATGGTTAAAATGCTCGTACTCGCTCCATTTCTGATTCAGCTCTTCACACTGCAATTCGACTTCCTGAGGAAGATTGCACTTAATCGATAAGTGAAAATCTTAATTTACACCTCGGTAAGAGTTTTAAATTAACTGGTAAAAAGATCTGACATTTACCAACAACAACTTACTGATTTACCAACAATTTGTAATAACAGTTCAAATGCTCACACCTCAATCATTTCTAAATACAACTAATGATTATGTTTTGCTTATCTCTGTTTCTCATTTGATCTCATCAATTTTTTTAAAATTGCCCATTTCCAAGTAAGGAGTCTGAAGGCAAATTGGAACTTGGATCCGATCACATGAAGAGAAGATTAAAGACCACTGTACTTAATATACATTTTTTTGTTATCTTTATTTTGACATTTTAGTTATTTTGTTTTTTCGATTGGGGGAGCTTAGCTGTGCCTTGTTCGTGGTAATAGTAACAACGATGTTTTTTTTTTTGTTTTTTTTTGAAACTTTAACAACTTTGTAAAGTTTGAGCCTCAAACTTTGTAAAGTTTAAAAAATCAGTAGGGGGGGGGAGTGGGGCTGAATTGACCATTGAGATAATTAATTAATTGCCTTTTGGCAATTTTTTTAAATCAGCAGCTAAACGTAAATGTAGTTCATTTATATAGCGCCATAGGCGCCTCTTGTTAACCATTTATATAGCGCTCCTTCCCAAGGGCGCCTGCGGCAGTACAGCTGTACCCTAGGGTGGGTTTCGAACAGGACACATTACGACTGCTGCCATTACCGCCGTATGCAGGAATATAGCCCATTCGGATATATAGCTTATCGACTGACTTGCACTTCATGCTATGCCAACAAGGCGAATTACCGCAGACCCCACGTTGTGCCGGTTCCTCTGACAAACTAATTTCTTTCGGTCGTTCCCTGACTTTCCGTTTCCCTCCTTTCTGGACATTTTGAAAAACATTGAATAGTTGCCACATACTAGCTAATAAAAATTTTTGATTTTGATAATATCTCAGACAGCACATCGCTTTGTCAACTAATTTCTCAAAATTTACAAAAATACCACTAATTCCTCATACATGCTTCAAAGTAGGATAATGTATCAAAACTATGAGATCATCAATCTGAATTAATTAATAAATAAGCTAATTAGTCACTAAAATTAATTAAGGCTGGATACTGGTTGAAAACTGCTGCTCTCGTCAGCGATTGCTTTAAGATCTAATGGCATGCTCACCATTAATGCTTTTGTGCTGATTACTATTTGTGTTTGCCCCCAGGTTTAGTAGAAATGCAACCGGCGTTTTACGCGACAAACCACAATAAGCAAGACAATCACTTTCTTTTTGTAAATAGAAGTTCACGCAACCTCAAGACAGGATCACCGACCCGGATTTCTGAAATTTAACTTTAAAATATTTTCACTTTCGATTGCAAGTGACGGACGCCAAATGAATCTCCCCAGCGAACCTCCTCAACTAAGAATTGACTCGTCCTCCTCAACGCATACAAAAGAAAATTGTTGCTGCTGTTCAATCGAGAACGTCTCGACAGTGAGGGCAAAAACATTAAAAATATCATTACTAAGCGTCCAACGAAACAGCATCAACAGGTGTCGCTCGAAACAACGTTCTCCAGTTGCCAATGTAATGGAAAATTAATATCCTCATCCTAACCAATGCATCGCGGGAAAACACAAACACAATCCGAGCGGGTAATTCGGGAGCAGGAGCACTCGTAACCCGCGACAAATTTCAGATGCTTTGTAAAAAAATTACATTTTAACCGAATTTTAGCAAATAATCGATTTATTTATGTAAAACCGTTAAATGCCCATCCAAAGGGCAATAGAAGAAAGTAGGAAGAGGTTGCGATCAAAAGATTAAATAAGACCCGGGTCTTCGCGTTATCGCTCCGGAACGATGGTCTCGCCGAGACTAGATGCTCGATTTGACGATTTTGACATACTTCTCAAATTGACGCCTCTCAGAAGACGACGACGTCGCTAACCAAGAACAAAACTACTGATTGTTCAAAATAGACTGGTGGATCGAAAACAATACGCAAGAAATTAATACAAATCAAACTAAGAACGGTAACAATCACGCCATTATCGTCACCATAGTCACCAGCAGCAGCAACAGCGGCTACAGTTCCTAGGCTGAGGACTGACTATAAGATGAGCTTAATTTTAAACTTTTGAACGGACGACTCGCATATGCAATGGGTTGCTTTAACTCAAAATATGTGCACGACCTGCACGTCTTAGAAATTACATTCTCAGATGAGAGTTCGTCAATCCCGTTCGGCCGCGAAGAACTCGACGCATCGTTCCTTAAACGTCACCCGACGACAAGAATGTCTATCCAAACGCTTCCTGCGCACGTCAGAGGAGGGACTGAAGGCTCCTGCGATGTTGAGAACACTAAGTTATTAATCTTATAGGGACAATGCAATCTAAGAGATGAATTTATGCACCATATTTACGACATTATCGATAATATATTTTTATTATAACATAATTAATTGTCATTTTCACAACAATTCCCTCTACGTGTCGTGACACGGGCAGATTTCCAATTAATGCTCAATCTCAAATAGGAAACATTTGCACTCTATAGCAATAAAGTTACGATCGCAACCTCACGAATTTTCACAGGCTAACTCCTGCTCTCCACGGCAGCGGCTTCAAAATGGCCCTCGGCCGAGTGCTTGGACCAACTGCGGTAATTCCTACCTCCGCTCCTGTATTGGTTGGCTGTGGACGACGGTTTAGAGACTCCGATCATTACGACCAATCAAAGACAAAACAATCAAACCATAAAACTGAGAATATCTATAATTAAATAATTACATTCCTATCATTAAGCACCAATCCCAACTCCTATCCTAACCTCTGTAGTTATACCCCCCTCTAGGGTGGTACCCGTTGTCCATGCCGTAATTGTTCATCCCTCTGCCGTATCCTCTTCCCCGACCGCCTCTGTACCAGTAACCGAAGTTGTTGGCGCTCCTGGGTCCGAACGTCTCGATGTTGAGCTTCCTTTCTTCTCTCCAGTTTGGACGATTCCTGCCACAAAAAGGGACAAACATGAGAAGGAAAAAAGAATTACATTGAGACAAAAATGATGGTCTTTCATTAAATTTATTAATTTGTTACCATAATAATAAGAATAACGATGAAAATGCTTGAGCGTCAAACGAACAACCAACCCATTCTTGTCTAGTGCCTCGCAGCTGATGGAGTCAAAGAAGGATCGGTTCTTGTCGTAGAAGGTGGACGAAGGTGACGACGCCTCCTCTGGTCCATCCCCGTTAGTCTCTGCCGGACTGGGTTCGACAGAGGAATCATCTTTGTGTTCTGGAGATAGTAGCAACTAATAATAACGACGAGCCAAGAAAATACATTAGCAAAAGATCCTCGACTCTTGGAACTTTTGCAAGAACTGACCGATTCTGAGCTTCTCTTTTAGCTCCTTCTCAATCTGCTCCTTATCAAACTGAGCATTGGCAGTCTCAAAATCAAACTCTGAATCGAATTTCAGTACCCCGACCCTTGGCGGTCTCCCGATGCCGGCCCTAAGGTAACCCCTGGGGGGACCACCTCCTCTTTGCATGGCCCTGCGACCATTCATGGGATTGTAATAACCTAAAAAAAGATTTAATTTTAATCTGTACTTGAAGTCTGCAATCGCAAGGCATTTATCAGAACAAGATTTCATAAAAACAATGTTTAATCACTCAAGTTCAGTCACAAAGAGTGCTTAGCCTCGATTGCCCGAGATACTTTATTAGTGCCGAGAAATGTAACGGCACGTAAATACTTGCTAACATCTATCGAGCAATGTCGAACAAGATTCCAAACCACATTCATCTTACTACTACATCAACTGAATCAAAATATTACCATTGCCCACATCGACTAACCTCTGGCTACGATTCTTCCCCTATACTGCCTGTTGAAGTCATGATGCTGCGGCATTCCCGGCCTGTAATTGGGGCCAGAATTGAAGCCTTCGTTGGCGCCACGTCGAGGAGGGTAGCCGTCTTTATCGCGATGGTTGAATCTGCAATTGTACGAGAAATCCAAATGGCAAATTATAAAGAGAATAAATATTAAATAATCTTCTGACAAAATAGGGGAAAAATGCAAATAACATTGAAGTAAGATGAGAAGGATCACACCATACCACGTGGAAAAACATCAATCACATCAAGAAAACAACTTTTCCATCTAGGAAAACAACCTAAGGAAGCAACGGCTCAAATTCGCCCGGCGCTCGCCGAAACCAACCCGGGAACGAATAAATAACACAAACATACTAGAAGAACTCAAACAAATCAAACCATTGGCTTTGGCCAGCTCACCTGAGCACCTGGTTATTCTGGTAGTTCTGCTGGTCAGACCTCACAAACACCTCCCTCCTCTGAGGGTAAAATGACCGACTCCTTCCCTCGTTCCGGTTGCCCCTGAAAGCCCCTCTCTGCGAGCCCGCGTAGGGCCCCGGGCCGCCCCTGGTGACGACGAGACTCCTGTCGTCGGACGTGGAGTGCTGTTCCGAAATCTGCCTGGTTCTGGGGATGGGACTGGGAGTGCAGGAGCCTGAACGGTCAATGCCACAAGGGGTGTTGTCAGTAACGTCGACTCCTCTCAAACTTATTATCGCCGGCATCGTTCATACTAGTGCAACACGCACTGCGTCAACTTCTTATGCACTTTAAAAGCGTTTGTGCGATGTTTCAGGTTGTTTTGGGTAATATTTAACACGTAACATACCAAGGGTTATTTCTATTATTCCATCATTTACAAATACATTTGGCAATATGACGGCTCAATATTTTCATTTAAACATTTTTTTTCTTAAAGTAAGCTCAACGTTTAGAATTACATTTAACATTACTTCATTTCACATTACCCAAACGTATTATTACTGAACAAAGAGCAGGCACTAACTAACACAACTGACGATCATACGAGCCGACGACAGTTTTAAGCACGTAATGAAAAGACATCAAACTACTAATTGCACAGAGGTCGGATACTGACTGCAACTGCTTGTCTTTCTCTGCCTGTAGTTGGTGACGTTCATGACAGGAAACTGAGGTGGAGGTGAGGTAGTTCCGTGCGAACCTGAATGTCACGAAATGATGATGATGATGATGACCGTGTTGGTTATCGTTACAATCGTCATTATTAATGCCAGAAAATGACACGTTAAAAACACGACCACGATTGCAATAAAACGTTGAAACGTCTATTTTTAATCGATCCTTATTTTCCCTCTACATTCCAATATTGTCATGTTTTATTTATCGAAATTACTTCGAGCGGCTCATTCGTAAATATTTGCGAAGGAAAGAAACCATGCACTCGAATGGATGGAATAGATGGCATCGTTTACAATGAATCGCTAGCACGTTCATTGTCGCGTTGTTTGCAAGTTCTGCTCCAAGCTTTCCTCCTAAACTATCAATGGACGCATGTTTTAAAGGCCATGAGTGCCAAACCAAACAAAACATGCCTTTATAGCAGTAATATACTTCTAAGGACAAATTGTAGATAAAGTCAAACTATTTTCAAAAAATGTGATTTCAAAATGTCAACACCTTAAAACACTTCATTAAATGTGATCATAAACATTAAGCAATAGCCACCAATGATGCAAAAATAATTAACCAGAATGAGTGGATGGTGCACTATTAAACTGCTGACTGGAGAAATTCATTTGCCCATAACCATGGTAAGGACCTGGCATCATCTGAGAACCCTGCTGTTGGACAGGGTAGGCCACGTTGGGACTGGGGTAGGGGTTCGGCAAGACCATTCTCGGGCCCAGACTCCCCGTTGACATTGATGACTTAAGAGAACGTAAAAACATCACGACACCATAAGCACAAGGATAAGATACAAAAATGCTTTAACACTTTCAGATTAGTGAACATGTTTTGAACCGAAAAGTTTATTTCATAAGATTAAGACGTCCAATTTCAAAAGGATTTCACAAATTTTATTTTCATTATTTATAAACAAATGAGTATGGAAATAAATGTATGTTAAATATATTTAAGAGCAATTGGTGCCAACTATTAGTGATAGGTTTGAAAATTTGTTAGTTAGAAACGTCAATCACCTGTACAATGGCAGGATCATGAGGAGCAGAATTTGCAGGAGGTACCAATTTGCTGCTATCACAGACATGGAGATCCTTTATGTCTGTGCCACGAAAGATTATGTACTCGAAGACTTCATCCCTGGCTGGCACTGGATGTTCTGTAGGTCTGTCCTCTGTTCCAAACGACCTGACTGGAAACCAATTGTTATTTGGCACGCGTTCCATCACGAAGCACCTCCGAGCACATAAAATTTTAAATTTCAACAAAGGAGGTCATTTTCGAAATGGTTGAATGGCAGTTGATAAGCAAGGTGAAGAGATATTGTCATGGACCATCACAAGTGCTCATTTTAACTGGGTTAATAACTCAAAGTCGAGCCATTTCATATTAGCTACTTTTAATATAAAATCTCATGCTCTGTCACCGCCTCCAGAAAGCCAACATGCAGGATGTACAAGTGCTAATTAACAATTGGGTCAAGTTATTAACATTCCTCAAGACGAGGTGAACTAGGCATTATCACCTATCTCGTAGCACGTAGTTTAACGTGTTACAGCAATCAAAACATTCCACAGCAGACATTTCATTAAACGTGCCAAAACAATTAATGGAAGAAAGAAAATTATACCTTTGGCTAATGCAACTGTCGACTCAGTAGCGTCAATAGAATACAGGATGCCTTCGTAACGTATTTCCGCCTTAGATATTAAGCTAATTTTACTTCCCAAATATGGTGTTTCGCTAGCCATATTAGCTCTCTTGTAATGTATTCCTGTATCCTTGAGCTGTATCGGACCACCACATCTCACAAACCGCCGCCAGCCATTTGTAGCGGAAGTAGATGATAAATCATTTTTTAATGATTTTTAAACATTAAATTTATTACAAATCATCTTTAATCTTTGTTTTTTAATTATTAAAATGCAATTTATAAATAGATGATGTATTTTGGAAAACATATGTCCACTCAATTTCCAAGACGCAATTGCCTGCCATCGTCAGCAACGCCATTACATAGGCCATCGCATCAGATGCTCCAATTTCTAATTTCGTCATTTCTAATCTAGCATTCCTCAAGTTTTATTATCGCTGCATACCACCATTGATAAAGTTTAACGGGTTACTTCAGAAGTTCGACAAACAGTCCCTGAGCTACTCGAAGCCAATTTGCTCTCTTTTGGACTCTTAAAACCAATTAACAGAAGCTCTGGAAGTTTCAATCCAACAACCACTATTGTTGCAAAGTTATGGCAACAATTTTGAAAAACACATGAAAAATATTCTACATGAACTCCATTCAAATTTGATTGGAATTCAACACTTATTTTAAATTATTTTTCAACCGATACCTAAATTTCTCTTGGAAAAAAAAACTATCCGCTACCAGCAAATTTTTTTTTTATTTCAGCTAAACCGCCTCAATAAATAAACATGTCTAGTGCTTACTAATTGCGTTGTACGGAGCTAGTCCTCGATTACGTAAGGTTGAATCGAACGGATTTTAAAGAATTGTATTTCAGACGGTTATTTTCGAAACCATTTAAGGTCAAAAAATGGAATTTCAAACATAACTAGCTACCGTCGTCGTGGAACGCTAGGTCAGACATGACTTTTGAAATTGAGTGAACATTTATTGTTAGATTATTTGGGTTTAGTTCTAATTCCAGGAGATTTTTTTCAAATTAGAAAATAGGGAATTCATAGCTGCCAAAAGTATCTCAAACTGTTTTTCTTTGAGATATGTTTTGGCCTTGTATGAATTTGGAACTATTTTGAAAAAAGAGAAAAAAAATCCAATAATATTTGAATTCACCAAAGCAATCTTTTAATTTCCAGATTGTATTCCAGAGATATCTCTGTTTTGTTACTTGAAACTAAAGACAACTAGAAAGAAAATACAAAAAAGAGAGTTGTGTTAAAATTAGCTTTTATTGTAAAATTGTGTCATCTATTTGCTTTGACATTTTAGAAAGTTTTTTATAATGGAAACTCTGTTTTATTGCTGCGAGGATTCAAATTTTGTGGATGTACCTATGAGCGAATCCAAAATGGACATGTTCCTGATGATTATGTCCTAAAGAAATCAACAAAGTTTCAACAAAAAGGAGGACTTTGATCAGGCATGGCTACAGTGGCACATTTGTGAGAGGCCATTTCCAGCCAATATCCATCATTAAGTGGCTATGCATGATATAGCTGAGTAAGTACACTTGATTTTATTTTGGACATTCTGAAGCAGTCAAATTAAAAACAAAAAATTGTTCATACATAACTGAATATTTAATAAATGAATATTTTTAATGTTTATTGTTTTAAAGAATTATCTGATTTGTCACTCATGTCAATAATCAATGAATTATTTGATATTGATTTGGCCACATCTCAGAACTTCACCACAAACTGCCCAAGTAACAGCTGCACAATGATAGATGAAGAATTTACATGATCGTCCTCTTGGAGATGCTAACTTAGTTTTCTAAATATAATTTTTCCCCATTTGTTGAGTCAATCATTTTCACATGTAGGATTAAATTAATATTAATTTAAAATCAAACAAAGTCGACATTTTCCTCATGCTCATCTTTGATTGACTGCAGACTTTTGCATCGACAATGCGCACGCTCGTACACACATATTTTATTCGGTACTACAATATTTTTATTGATATTCATCCTTTCCATTCATGCCTCGACATGATTTCTAAAAATTTGGGCATAGGATCTCGCTCGGAAGCCCTTTGTTTAAAAGTGAACTCGACTCTGTAGCACTAGAAGGAAATATTTAGGTTAGCAGCTCAAACACATGCCTTTGTCCAAGCGATAATGAAATGGATAACGAAACGTAGAGGGAAAGTTGCGATAGAGGTGTTGATCGGGAAGAGCGGCCGAGGAGGGATTTTAGTAACATTCGTGGGCTAGCGTTCGGGAGAGGAGAGACCCGGTTTGTAAACATTTTCGTTTGTATCTCTCAGGTGATCTTTTAAGACCATCCCAAGTTTTAAGATTCAACCCTTTAGACCTTGCAGCGATGTGACTGACTTAAATCATATCATTTAATTGAAGTGATCGTGTGACAGCTTCTGAGTATCCTATTTTTATTCCTGTTGTTTAACCCACTTGGTACTGCTCGGAAGTATATAACCGAGGCCGGGAGGACTCCCGGATAGAGACTTTGTGCGAGAGATAGGATCGGCTCAGGCTATCCTGCCAGTTTCATCGACTCTTTTGCTTAAAACTAGAAACTCTAGTTGTTTTTAAATTCAATTCTCTAAACTTCATTGTTCTGATCTGTCAACAGTGCTGCTCCCCTTCCAGAGATGGCTGACAGGAATCGTGGTAATAATCTGCATGGTTAGGAAGGCTTTTCTTGTCTCTGATGTGATCGAATATATTTCTTCATAAGATTGTGCATGCATTGCTTTACTGGAAATCCTCCCGAGTGGTTGGACTTGCCTTGGTGTGATCTAGAGGGGTTCAGTGTTACAGAAGTTTAACACCCATTTTTTGTTGAAATAGCTCGGCTCTTATCTGTACCTGTTCTCTTTAGATGCTCTCGCTTTGGAGCAAAGAGTAATAAATATATCTTAAGTGAATAGAGTTTTATTTGCTAAGTGCTTTGTTGTCCTTTCCAAAGAACAACAATTCTTGAACTACTAGGTACTCTAACTGCTTTTAGGATATTTAACTTACTACTAACATGCATTTAGTGATTGTGAAGTATTTATGAAATATTTGGGGCTTGTTTAGTTCTTGTGGTACTTGCCCCTTTTTTTTTAACCTTAAAGGTTCATCACTCTACTCTTCATCTTTTCTGGTTTAATATTCCTGTCCAGGTGAATATCACACATCTATTCTGTCTTAATTAATAAGACATTACAAGTGCATTCATTTGATTAGCAAGGCATACTTTGAAATTCAGTTACATCAAGTCACCACTAGGATTTTATTAGTTTTATAGGAAACTTACCATTTCTTGGTTGTACAGTTTGTCAAATTGGACCAAAGCTTTACATATTACCATTATTTGTATTGTTTATTATTATTATTATTATTATCATTATTATCATTATCATTATTATTATGTGTGTTCTGTTTTAAAACCTTTACCTCCTCTAATGTTTTTGGCTTCTGTTGGCGTAAGAGATACATAAGTAAGTAAGTCCCACAAGGGATACGTTCGTCTCTATCATTATTGCACTTCGATGACAATTACATGAATGCATTATTTTTATTTGTTAACACAAATTGTAAATGTCCACCTCGAAACAGGAATTTTTGGACTGATCGCCAAGATGACTGCTACCAGAATTCTCAACGGCAACAACAACAACCATGCGAACAACCAAAACAACCGCCATCGCAACTACGACAACACCTTCTGCTCAATTCCCTTCCAGCAGTTCAACAACGCCGCAGCAGCCGTCGCCACGGCCAACAACAACGTCCAGCCCGTTTTCGACAATTCCTTTCCTCAGGCACTGCCTCTTGCCGAGTATCAGTTCGTGCCCAATGAGATCATAGTGTCTCCGACCTCCATCTACAAGGTTCTTCAGTTCATGGGCAAGGGTACTTTCGGACAAGTCAGTCGAACTTAGGAGTTCTGTTATTCATCGTAATTGCATACTTCATTAGGGTAAATTATTTATATTAGGATTACATTAAATTCATGAACATGCTTTTGGTTTAAGCTGTTTTTCCTTACTGATTGCTACTTTATCGAATGATTCAATCTGTTAATGCAACTTTCCCGTCAGGTCGTCAAATGTTGGAGACTGACCTACGAAGACGGCAGCGCCGATGCGAACGGCAGGGGCGCCTCGGGCGGTCGGCCGATGCCGAAGCTGAACCGCGTGGAGATAGTGGCCCTCAAGATACTGAAGTGTCATCCGTCCTACGAACGCCAGGCCCAGACCGAGGCCGCCGTCTTGGGAAGACTGTCCAGGGAAGGCATCGCGGGGAGATTCAACGTAGTGCAGCCCCACGAGTTCTTTCGACACAAGGGTCACTCGTGCCTGGTCTTCGAGGGCCTCGACATCAACCTCTACGAGTATCTAAAAATCAACCAGTTCAAGCCTGTGCAGCTGGAGCATGTCAGGATGATAGCTCACCAGGTTTGTTTGGCTTTCTTTTCCGTGTTTACACAAGATAACGATTTTTTGGTCATTGTAATTTTTCTGCCAAGCTACGGTTATAGCTACATTCACGATTCGGTGCCCATCCGGGACTGGTTCTAGTTTATCGCTCTTACTAGATGTTGGGTTGCTTCTTTGTTATCGGTAGACTGATCCAGATGATCTCGTACTCCACGACTGCTACCTCGGTGCCATTCCGCTCCTCCTCGTTTTTTGGCAGGGCATTCCCATCTACTGCGGTGTTTATTAGACAGGAAAAACCATTAGGGATTTTCTCATTATTTTTTTCCTTCATTGCCAGTTGGGTGCTTTCCAGCTTGGACTCCCTCGATTTTCTTATGAATTCTTTGGCATGCGATGTCTTCCTGCCGTTACAAATTGAATCGCAATATTTTTCAAGACTAGAAAGAGACATCACTACCATTAGTAGGTGATAGGCATAGACGTGAGCTGCCAAGTCATCACTGGTGGTATGCTACTTCTCCTTTTAACCCATTTTCTATCATCGTCATCATCATCATCATCAGCATCATCATTATTATTATCGTATGTAAAGATGCAGCTCTGTTATCTGAACTGGTCAAAGTCAATACTGTACCAAAGCAGTAGCTGTTTGCAGTAAACAACCCACAAAAATTGAGATTTTTTTTTTACTTTCTTGGAAACAAATGCTCAGCACCTGCCTTTCTGCTAGGAAGTTTTCAATGGAATTAGGCCATCCTAAGATATTAGCTGAGCAAAGGAAAAACAAATTCACAAGCCAAGAAGGTCAAAACGGAATGAAAGTCCATCGAAGGAAATCAAAGGAAATTCCAAATTCTCGTTCAGGAACTTTGGTCGACGATGTCACGAATGACGATCCCAATGATGACAATGATCTCGACATGGACTCGCTCTGGACGGGCGAATTGACATTTTTTGTTTCACCTCGCTCCAATTTTTCCAGTGGCGATCTCATTCATCTCTCGAATGCCACGAGGTCGATTGAAGGGCGACAACAAATGCATTTGCGTACAACTGATTATTAAATTATGCATCTTCTCCGAGGGACTGGTAATTTTACTGGTAATTTTACGGTCATTCAGTCAAACGTCAAAGGAAATTATAATTTCCAATTACGTAGTCAGGGATGCTTTTTGGTGTTTAGCATAATTCATTGGACGCTGAATATTCATTAGCGGGCTGCTAACGTATTCGTGCTCATTGAAATATTTTTAAATACCCCTTTCAGGTACTGATTGCCTTGGCCAAGCTGAAGTCCCTGGGTCTGATCCACGCGGACCTCAAGCCCGAGAACATCATGCTCGTAGATTCCGTGCAGAGGCCGTTTCGCGTCAAGGTCATCGACTTTGGCTCCGCTTGTTTCGTGTCCAACGTTGCCAACAACACCTACCTGCAGTCGAGATATTACAGGTTTGTGTTTTCGTTTGATTGATTTGGTCGCATGGTGATAGATTATGGGTAGGCCTCTCGTGCGCTTTAACTTTATTTAATATAATTTTAATTTAATTTCAATTTTGGAGCTTCTGACTAATTGGATCCAAATTAATATCATTATGATTATTATTATTATTATGAGGCTGGCTATTCCATTGATTACCGACAACTCCTGAGAATTTCATTGCTCCTTTTTCGTCGACTTTCGGAGGTTCTCGTGCTTCGATTGCTCGGCTGGCTGTCTTCCCCCGTTCGGTTGGCCCGCAATCGGCTGCCGGGAGCGACTAGGTACGCCATCTATCCATCATTATCATCTTGGAGACGGTGGGAGATGGTGCACATGCTTCTGTGGATCGAATCTATACCACGGTGGAGTTCATCTGCCAACAGACCTTGCTGCACGATTGCAGTCCTCCACTGACTGATTCTAACACTCCCCGAATGCTCTCAGACTGTCTCCTAGCTTAATGGCTTCACCGCCTCAAGCAACATTGGTGGCATACCTTCTGATCCTGGAAGAAGCGGAGATTGAAATGCAATCATCATCATCATCATCGCCAGCATCACCTTCCTCTTTCTCTCAGAGGAGAGGAAGAATGCTGACCTTTAAAGAAAGGAATATTCCGCTCCAGTCTGTTTTCTGTTTCTCGGCTATTTTATTTTCCATCTCCTCTGTAATAGCAATAATAAACAATGATGATAGTAATGGGGAGCAGCTTAGGCAGGAGTCTACGTGTACGTGTGTGTGTGTGTGTGTGTTGTTTGTGGATGTTTGCACTGCGATGATGATGATGATGATGATGATAATGTTGATTCACTGGTGATGTTTTGTGTTTTATCTTGGGGAATGCTGATGCTGCCAAGTTTTCTCGAAAATAGAGAATAGTTGGCTGTTGCAAAGATGGTTATTCTGACGTTATCATGTGTATTTGTGCTCTTTTGTCCGTAGATACATCCTGGCCTTATGTGCAGCTGTACATAAGGCTGAGGCTAGGCTAGGTTTCCAGGCTGGGGAATTAATTTTTTTGTTGTTGGCTGATTGAATTAAGAGGATGCCAGCGACCTTGAGTGGGATTGGGTGCCTTTTCGCAACAATCAACCAATCAGTTGAAAGGTCAATAAAGAAGCCAGTGTTAGCACTTTCGACAATGCTTCTCTGTCAGTGTTCTTCACCTTAACATGTATAACTGCGCTATTATGATTGTCATCTTTATAACTGGTTAATGACCCCTGACCGACCAGTTCAGACGTGTATAGAATCTACCTGATTCAGGTAGTGTTTGTCACCTGCGTATATCCTAGGTTCTTTTTTTTTTTAATATTCATAACTCTCGTGGGATATTACCGATTATTACATCTCTCCATTTCGTGCCACCTACGTTATCTTCCACATCAGCAGCCATTATGATAACCTAATGCTATAAAACATTATCTGCAACTAGCAATTATGCCACAGTAATTATACACAGTCCCTAGTTATTATTATTATTATTATTATTATTATTGTTATTATTATTATTATTATTATTATCATTATTATTATTATTATTATTATTATTATTATTATTATTATTATTATTGTTGTTATCATCATTATTG